>JANRMT010062856.1:114170283-114182461 GCA_026402145.1 Polypterus bichir lapradei
CTATCTATCTATCTATCTATCTATCTATCTATCTATCTATCTATCTAATAGTGCCATTTACTTTCTATCTATCTATCTATCTATACAAAAGTAAATATAATCATGCTTGGCAACAGTATTGATAGAAAAAAGTCAACATTCCACCCCTGCAAAACTCGACAGACAGCTAAACAGGGTGACACATGAAGAGTGGTGGGCTGAAGCAAAATGATCAGACTTTACTTGTCTTGCTCCATATTAAAATCACCAATATTGTGAAAACATCCATCAAGTCAAAGGAGCTTGAAGTCATATTATAACATAAGCACAACTATTACAGATAAATTAAAATATATCAAAGTGTATCAAATAAAGAGGAATTCATCACATTACAGTATCTGTTTCTCCATGCAGAGCCACCAAACATAAGTGTTGATTTGGTTACGCTACTTTAACACAAAAAACCTGTGCAAAGACATAAATCCTGTATATATTGTCACTTACATGCGCTTGGGAGGCAGCTTAAGGACTCTGAAGATGGTAATTACCTGATGAAGCAGGGGTTGGCGAATGTGTACTAATGCCCTCTCTCTTCCTCCCTGCAGAATGGAAGATTGACAGCCATTCCACTACTGATGTTCCTTCTGTTGTCCACCTTCCTGGAGCCATTCCTTCCTGCCTGGATCCCATATGACTGGAAGGTGGGCCATGTTTGAGTTGGTTCTGCATTGGACTCCTGTTATTGCTATATTTGTAAAAATATCTTTTCTTTTTTGATTTAGTTTCATTATACCAGGTCATTATACCAGATTTGGACGTGCTCCAAATCTTTTTCATGTCAGCTTCTTATCTATATACATTATAAGAAGCCCCAGACATGAATGATAATAATGATGTCAAACTACTTACAAGCAATGCCTTTTGAAGGTTTGGTATGGACAGTTGGAATGAAACGACATCACATTAGTAAAAGATGATGCTTCTAAGGGCTCAATGTGAGAGGATGGGATAAGTTTGTACTGCTGAAGACAGAATGTGAGAGCATCATTAGAGATGCCGTGTCATTCAAAGAGAATACAGAAACAAAAATAAGTACACGTAGATTAGGCTAAGAAGGAGCAGAGACATTACGATGAACTGACAATTATAATTACATCTAACTTCTTATGTGACAAAAAGAGCCAACATTAAACACTCCATACTGATCAGGTGCCCTCATATCTCCATCTGATGTTATTTATGGATAAGCCTGTTCTCGTTACATTTGATCTGATTATACCATTTGGCTTAAACACAACATCCATTACAGTAATGGATGTCTCCCCCAGTTAGAGTTGTATAGTGTGTTCCTGTGTTTTCTTCCTCCTTATCCCCACTTCAGACGGATAAACGTAGATCTCAGTCCTAAAACATTGTCTCTCTAATCCCATACACGCCAGGAATATGGCATAAGGTGGAGTGGCCTCTTGGTCCTTGCCCAACGTGGCACACTCTTACCACTATGTTCCACAACCCTGCTTTGCATATTCAAAGTAGTCCCCTTGTTTCCCAGGGTTTGTAAGAGTATTGTGGAGGCTTTTAAATAAGTACCTGTGTGGAAAATCAATCAAAAACACTTTGGTCATTGATCAGTCTTGAGCAGAGATCTATTACTGACATGCACAGCAGCTGCCCGAGAGGTGTGTGTGTTTTCGTTAATTAGGAAGGTCACTTTTATAAGTTGACTCAGATGTCACACATCGTATCTACACTCCAGCCATTGTCATCAAAATCAAGTTCTGAACTTTGTTGAAGCTCAAATATGAATATTGAATACCACCAGTGACACATTATCAGTCACCTGACGTCTCTGCCAAGTCATCTCTTTGTTCATTGTTAGTTTTCTATTTTGTTTCTTGCCTGTGCTGCCACCACTTGCACCCTGATAGAGATCTCAGCTTCAAACCTTCCTTACAACTTTTAACCTCATGTTCCCAACACCTATATTCTGGATGAAGACTGCACACCTTTTGTTTTATTGGCAGTTATAACTTAGCCTTTTTCTCAACTAATCATTCCTTTAAATAATACCAGTTGTACCTGTTAAAACTGCCCTCAAATGGCCACTGTTTTCCTTTTACATGGCCACCTTCTGTAACTTTATTCTACTTTTTCATATGCTTATTAACATCCATCCATCCATTATCCAACCCGCTATATCCTAACACAGTGTCATGGGGGTCTGCTGGAGCCAATCCCAGCCAGCAAGGCAAGAACAAGCCCCGGGCAGGGTGCCTGTCCACCGCAGGGCACACACACACACCAAGCACACACTAGGGACAATTCAGAATCGCCTATGTACCTAACCTGCATGTCTTGGGACCGTGGGAGGAAACCAGAGCACCCGGAGGAAACCCACTCAGACACGGGGAGAACATGCAAACTCCACGCAGGGAGGACCCGGGAAGCGAACCTGGGTCTCCTAACTGCAAGCAGCAGCGCTATCCACTGCGCCACCCTCCAAATCTCATGCTAATGTTTTATTAGAAGTTGTTAGGGCAGGGGTGGGCAAAGTCATTCCTGGAGGGCCGCAGTGGCTGCAGGTTTTTGTTCCAACCCAATTGCTTAATAAGAAGCCCTTATTGCTCTAGAAACACTTCTGCTTTATTTTAGTTATCTCCCTCATTAAGATTTTGAACCCTTGTTGCTTATTTAAGTCTTAAACAGCTACATTCTCGGTTTTTAATTGCTCCTTATTAGCAATACGATGCAAATGACAAAAGAAACCAGCAGTTATCCATTTTGCTTGTTACCCTTTACACCTGTGTGTATTTATCGTGCACTATTTGGTTTAATTAAATACTTGGAAGGAAAGAGAAGAGAAAAAAGTGAAGGATTGAGAATTACCCATCCGTTTTACACTTTAAAGTATTTGGATGATATCCTTAGAATGGAAAAAAAATCTAGGATATGAGAATGACTTGACATAGCAGAGTTAAAGCACTAACAAGCCATGAAATGTAATTATTGGCAAGGATTGTTTTCTAATTAAGCAACTGGGTTGGAACAAAAAAACCAGTGGCCACTGCGGCCCTCCAGGAATTACTTTGCCCACCCCTGTGTTAGGGCATTTGTTTCATTGAGTCTGTTATGTAGCTTCGTGACTACATAATCATAAACACATAAACAAAATCTTCCTAGTTTCCATCTTGACTGCATTTTCCTTTCATCTCCTGCGCTGTTCTGCATTGCTTCCTGTGAAGATAATTCATAGCTATGCTGGTTTCCTCCTTTTTCCAAGTGTTTTAAGAGGTTGAAAAGGTGCATTTCTTAATAGTGGCCACTAGATGGCAGAATAAAACCAAGCCATCGACATACCGGCACTGTGATGTCTGCTGCTGAATCCCCACCATGACTGGCAGCAATGGGGAGGATTTTATGTCCTGCAAAGGTGAATCTTTCTAAATATTAAGAAGCGCATCTACTAAATTGGAAAGATCAAATGAAAAGCACAAAGGTATAGTGTAGGGAAATGACAGTCAGAGAAACCAAGAAAAGTGACATCTCTCCAATGCCCGGACCATTTGGTTGATTTTCCAGAACTGCTCATTAACATTAAGGGTTGCTGGGTGTGGATGCCAATCTTTGCAGCATCAGGAAAGCGTCCTGAACAAGGTACCCCTCATACGTATCCACACATTCATGCTGGAATAATCATGGGGATGTGAAAAGAAACTTGAGAACATAGGGAGGAACAATGCAAAGCAAACAATATATGAAAGGCCTGTAGTTACAAGCAGGAAAGTGTCCAGATGTGTATTTTAATGGTCATGCAGACTCAGGTAAAAGCTGGGTTAAGCATACAGTATAAATCTCATGTCTGACCTGAATAGACAGGACATCATGAATATTTAGTTGAGGAGTCGAGGAGGATCAATGCTGGTGTGCAGTTTGTGCCACAAGTTTACAATAAAATAGCAGATCAGTGGTCTGCCACTTGTGTCATTGTTGTGACCATTCAGGTGGTGTTTACAAATATAAACCTAAGCGGCTTGAAGACCACCAGTGCCATGTTTGCCTGAAGGTGGGGGAATTCCATAAAAACGTTTCTTTTTTTTTAGTGTATTATGATTGGTTGACGTGTCCTTAGTGTCTTTTCCAAGGGGATTAGGCAGCAAATAGTCAGCCAGAGATTCGTTTCACTAACTGCCAAACAATCTTTCACTAAAACCGAAGCGTTGAAGTGAAAACAAAAACCAAAAAGCATGCTACCTATTATTTAGTTTATAACCCATTTAAATAAAATCAGGTGTTAATGTTTGGACAGTGTTTAATGCATCATGGCAGCCATAATGTTACGAGTCTCATGGCATGAACAGCACAGGCCTAACAACCACACAGCATCAGAGCAACCAGACACACTAAAAGGCACAAACGAAATGGTGACAGTCACCAAACAACAACAAAATCAAATCTAAATGTTAATAATATTCAAAAAAGAACAAAATGAATCAAGCAGATGTCAAACATTCTTCCAGCATTATGCATTGGCAGAAGACATGCCTGCCAGCTGCTGTTTATTGTTCAGCTCAATATTTAAGTCAAGTTTGTTATCCCAAAAGGAAAATTTGTTTTTTTGGCAGGTTTTTATGAGAAGATCAAGACATCACAATTAAAATACAGCAAACAAGAACTCAGCCATCAAACATAAGCTTTGTAATAAAGTGTAGTAGTGAGCTTAATATTTATGGTATCCTATCAGAGCGGTCGATATCGTCATGTGTGCAGAATGCATGTATCACGTCACCCCTCTCTGGCGCTGTCATTATATTAGCTTACCTCCGCTGCCTGTGAAATCTGGGTACAGGTCTACCACTGACATATTTATTTTAACGAAAAGGATGTGAGAATCATATAAATACAGCTCAGTGCTGGCGTGGGTGTTTTTGTTCATTATACAATTCCACATCCTTGCTCCGGGGTGGTGCAGTGGTAGTGCTGCTGCCTCGCAGTTAGGAGACCTGGGTTCACTTACCGGGTCCTCCCTGCGTGGGTTTCCTCCCACAGTCCAAGACATGCAGGTTAGGTGCATTGGCGATCCTAAATTGTCCCTTGGTGTATGTGTGTGCCCTGCGGTGGACAGGCACCCTGCCCGGGGTTTGTTCCTGCCTTGCTGGCTGGGATTGGCTCCAGCAGACCCCCATGACCCTGTGTTAGGATATAGCGGGTTGGACGATGACTGACTGATGTCCTTCCTCCAGTCTCAACAAAACTTTGCACACATCTTCCACTTTGTTAGGAAACAAAAAAAGACCACAGACTGTGTTGGCACCTGAAATATTAACACTGCGGTTACCTTCGGAGAGAGGAGTTCTTTTTCCGTTTTTCTACAGTGAGTTTTAAGGATGGGGCCGCCTGGTGAGGTCCAGAACAAGTGAAACATCAGCAGAGACTGAAGTCAGACGAGCACACAATAGCACCAGATATATATACAAATAATGTATACTGTATATACAATATGGAGGCAAAGGTCTATGATACAGTGTGCATATTTGTAGCTGGAAATCCACAAAGGGAGCAAAGGAATCACGTATCTTAAAATAGTTATTTAGTTCTACGTTTTCGAGTCCTACCAGGAATCAGCATCAGAGGAACATGATTAGACTTCCAGGAATCCAAGGCAATATACAGTATAGCAAATAAGGAAGGGGGGGGGGGTAGGTAGATATGGGGTGGGTGGGGTATTGTGGGAATTGGTGAGATGCGATTCAGAAGGTGTTGTTCATAAAGTACCGTATTTACTATTTGGATATTCTTCTATTGAAGCTTACGTATGTTTGATTAAAGTCCAAGTGTCTGTTAATGGCATTGTCATTGGATAGCCACATTCCAGCCTGCTCTCTGCACTTTTAGTATCAGCCTTGAATTTTACTTGCACCGAGTCCCATTGAAATGTGTGTCGAGTCGAACTTGTATGTGTGTAAATCAAAGACTGCATTGCGATGTTCCTGTATACGCATGGCACGTGTTTTTGATGTCTGCCCCACGTACACCGCTGGACACGCATTACGTGGCATGCTGTAAATTACGTTCTGTATCTCTGCTGCTGATTTCTTGCTTTTAGCATTAAAAAGGACTGGACGCAGTGTGTTTGTAGGCCTGTAAGCTACTCTGATGCCAGCTCTGGACAGGATACGTGCTCTACCTTCTGATACCCCGAGCTGATAAGGAAGTGTGTGCCAGGTGGGATGGGGGGTCAGGTTGGAGTCGATTGTTTGCTGGGGTCTCTGGCACCTCCTGTCTCATCTGAGGTTTGTAATAGCCCGCCGGGTCAAGAGGGAGCACTGCCACTAACAGACTTGTCTCTCTTATTTTTTTTTTCCTCCACACAGAGAAGAAACCCCCTGAGGGTAACTGACCACACCCCTTCTGGTGGAAATGCTTTAAAAGTGAGACACCCCCCCCCCCCCCCCCACCCCCCCGAATGTCACTGTCTCATTTCAACCTGAACCTTAGAAGAGTACAGAGCTCCCTGATTCCCAGTATGGAAAGAGATATCCTTTAATACGGACATAGGAGGCTATTTATGCTCATTTTAGCACCATTGGGCGCCTGTTTAATTTGTGCACCCAGAGATTTAAAGGGCTGATCCAGCTGGCACCCCAACATTTTGTATGAGCGCTGAGTGTTTCTCCCACCCATCCACTATGTAGTAAGAGCCAGAGATGTAGGGCAGGCATCCTGCCCGGGATAAAAGAAGGATTCATGCCCAGCCAGGAGGCCATAATGGCTGGTGTTTCTTCTGCATGTTGGCTATTATTAGATGAGGGTTTCATCAAGTATTTGGGGATGGTGAAATGCGACAGGTATGGAAGTCTATTTCATTTTATAATTGCCCCTCCAAGAAACAGTTCCCTCTATTTCTCTCCCCCGACCATGGCCACGATTTCCCCCTAAAAATGGGGGGATGCCTCCTGACCTGGCAACTCCGTTTGGCGCTGCCCACACCAATTTGAAGTCTCCCTCTGCTCACACGGGCTCCGAGGTGAGAGCTTCCTCTTGCACCCCACCATCTATTTGAACCAAGCAATGCCGGGATCGAGAGTGCTCAGGAACCGCACGTTATGGCCGATGGAGGACGTCTAGACTGGTGAGTTTTTCTCAGTCTCTCATTGCAGCGTCCATCTCTGTCTTTCTTTTTCAGGTGCATTCTGCAAACACTGCAATATTTCCAATTTTGGTCAACTTCTTCTGGCGTCCCATCAATTTTAGAACATTTTTAGAAATGGTTAGGCTAATGCAGAAGAATGAATACTTAGGAAGAAAGATGAATGTTAACAATTATTAATGATTAAACAAACATATCTAATATTTCGGTTTTAGTGTTCATTATTATCAATCAGTGATGTTCTGCAATAGGAGCAGCCTGACCGCAACTGTGCAGCTGACTTGGAGTTATTTTCCTCTTTTTTTTTGATCCAAAGTCATTGGTAACTGAAGATATTTTTCTCTTTCTTTTTATTTGAAGTCATATGAACTGTATAATTTTGGTAAATTAAAACTCTGGACATTTAGGCTTTCTATTTTGTATTCCATATCAAGCTATAGCACTGTTCTTACATTAAAAAATAATTATTTAGAATAGAGTTTGGCATACATAAGAAAAATGAAATAACACAGACCCTGAGAAATATCACTCATTAAAATCCACAAAGGTAGTACTGGGAACTGGGGGTGTTGGGGGGGTTTCAAAAAATATCACCTTCAGAGTTTAGTGCTTAGCAATTTTAAGACCAAAAAACATTTCAATTCCTAAAGGGGTTACGCCAAAAAAAAAAACCTGTTATTCTGACCTACGGCTATCACTTCGAGTGTCTGTTTCTGCTACAGTTACGCTATGACCAGATGGTATAACATTTTGGGGGTCCTTGGCTTAAAATATTTGGGAACCACTGGGCAGATCATTGAGGAAAGCAGATGCAGCGACCATCTTGACAATACTAAGCATCTTGGGATACACGGTGGTACATTGGGAAGAGCTGCTGCTTCTAAACTCTAGGAGACTGGCTTTGAAACCTGGCCTGATCTTTCTTTATGTGGAGTTTGCACGTTCTCACCATGTCTGTGCAAGTTTTCTCTTCCAAACCTTGGGATTTCCTTTCACATCTCAAAGACATGCATGTAAAATAATTTTCAGAATTAATTTAGGTAAGGATGTCCAAGTAGAAAGTATACAGAGAACTGTTCACAAACATTTTTCAGTGGAGACTCCAAAGTAACACTGAGGCGAGTGAAGTACAACATGCTGTAAGTGCGAAGGTACAACTCTAAACTTGGTTGTCTCATCACTAAACCCTTCGAGGCCAACAGAAGATGTCTCTGTCATTGTCAGTATTTTAAAGCAAACCACAAAACCTACAGAGTTTAGAATAATATATGAAGTGCATGTAAACCTCACCCGTGACATGTCATTATGGCAGGTAACACAACAACGTACTGCATGTCCATAGTGGCCAGAGAGCCACCCATCCATTTATTAAATGTCCATAATCCAGTTGGAGCAGGGAATAAATCAAGTTCAAGTTCAAACTTATACGGAAGCCGACTGAGGACGTGAAATATCATTATTTTTTTTAAATTGTTTCCTCGCGATAACGCACTAATTTTATCGAGATCGCGATAAAACAAAAGATCTTGCTTTCTCGAAATTATGAAATAATTGTATCTAATGTTTAATGTTTAGCTTATTGAAGTCACGTCCTGTTTGAAATGGCAGAAGAGCAGAACTGTATTGATCAGCGTGTCACATTTTTGTTCAATAAAGGGTTGACGCAGGCTGAAATATGTTTATACCTTAGTTTAGAAAATAATAACGTTAATGTCCGTCATTTAAGAAGACGATTAGCAAGGCTTCAGCTGTATAGGCGTCGCAATCTAAGTGAGCCTGATGCCAAGAGCAAAGGTTAAGTTTCAGTTTCTCAAGATCTCGATAAAATTAGTCTGTTATCTCGAGAAAACAAAGTTCGTTTTGTCAAGATCTCAATAAAATTAGTCTGTTATTTTGGCTTCCGTAAATTTATCCTTGTGCACAGATTGCAATAATATTTTTTCTTGTATGTCAGACGAGTGTCTCCGGCCTTACATTATTTTACATAAAACCTTTCACAAAACAAATCATCAAATGACTCATGATGAAGTAAAGAATGGGACAACACAAAGCCAGGTGATAACAGGCTAGGATTGGGAATACATAATGTCACTCATGGAGCCAGGCTTGCCTGCAAAGTTAAGGATGCTTGGAAAAATAAAACCGATCAAGACAACACTCATCATATCATGTTCATGTCAGGGCAACGATAAACATGGTGACACGTGAAGTGCATCAAGCTGCTCTCACTCATTAACAGCCAGTAAAGCAGTGAAAGAGCACAGTGTAAAACAATGAAAGTAACTTCCAGTTAATGAAGTTTATTGGAAATGCCAAGTGACCAGAAAAGAGACAAAACTAATTAGACATGAGGCCTTCAGTTAAGTTAAAAACGGATGAGTTAATGATAAAAAAAAAAGAAAATTGTACTGTCAGCACCATGAAGTTCTATTCACTAACAAGACGAAAGCTGCTAATGGCAATGGAGGGTGTAGCGGCACTACTGCAGTGCATGTTTAACCTGCTGGAGGACCAGATCATATTTTGTTTGTGTTTCTCTTCAATCCTCTTAGGCGTAACATGTGATCTACCTATAAAGTGTGCCCTCCAATCATCAGGTTCCTAACTTGCCCCTGACATCTGGCTCAAAACCTGGGTGGCTGAATGGATTAAGGAGAAATTAAGGTAAGCTCTTCTGTCTGACATCTGAGAGAGTCGGCACTTTCTACTCTTGTGTCTGTGTGGCTTTTCTCTCTACATTCTAATTTGCTCCCTCGTGTGATGGGCTAACATTCCTTTTGAGGATGAGCTCTGCCAAATGCCTGCTGCTCGTTTGATTTACTGTAATACCTGCAATGGAAAGAGGTGTGTTACAGAATGGGTGGATGGACGTGCTGGGCCTAGTTAGTTTGCAATTAAGAACAGTGGTTTGCTTGCCCTGCTTTTTGTCTTTGTGTACCAGTGATTTGTATTGTTACTTTGGATGAAAACTTCTACTTAATAAATAATATGTAACATTATTTATTGATACTGAATTAAATATTCCTTACCCTGTTTAATCGAGTTTAGAGTTGTGACGAACCACGGCCTGTCCTGGCAGCATCAGAAACAAGGTAGGAACTAAACCTTGATGAGGTGCAGAATCATCACATTCACACACACAGCGGCAGCTAACAAAGTGCACATCTTTGGGAAGCGGTGTAATTTATTACTTTTATTATTTTATGTACTGTATTACTAAAAAACATGTGGACCTCCAGTCCTCCCAAGATGAAGGTTCCAGCCCAAGTAGTTTGCAGGTACCAGCAGGTTGCCATGTTTCATGTGCTTGTTGCAGAGCAAATGCTGATGCTGTTATTTTTTTTCTTCCTATCATGTAATTAGCTTTTGCAGTTTGCTTCATACTCAGCAGATGC
The DNA here is from genome assembly GCA_026402145.1 of Polypterus bichir lapradei. NCBI lineage: Eukaryota > Metazoa > Chordata > Cladistia > Polypteriformes > Polypteridae > Polypterus > Polypterus bichir. The sequence goes on from JANRMT010062856.1 coordinate 114,180,805, forward strand.
CATTGCTCTTCTCTTTCTTTCTGCCATGCCATCTTTTTGATCAGTTCCCCTAAGCCAGGGGTGCCCAATGCGTCGATCACGATTGACCGGTAGATCGCAAAGGTAGTGCAGGTAGATCGCGTTGCATTCAAAAACATTTTTTTTAAATGTTAGTCTATCATATATCCTCCCTATGGCATTTGCCACTTGATTGACGTACAGGGCGCCCAGTCTGAGATCTCTTTTCTTCTAACACACTGGTCATCCTGCACGCACGATCAAACGCGCAAGCTACTGCAAAACTCCGGCTGTGATCTAGTTAGCCTTCCAATGTATATCGACTAAAGAAGTGATTTAAAACAAATTGTTTGGGGAGGGTATGGGCTGGATGTGGAATTGGAAGAGGATTTTTTTCTCTAACAATGTCACAATCGAAGTACGTTTGTCTGATCTGTCAATCTATCATTGCTATACCAAAGAAGGAAAATGTGGAAAGGCACTTTCGAACTGTTCATAAAAACTACGAAACTGACGTCCTTCCAAAAAGCGATCTGAGAAAGAGAAAGGAGAGGGAACTAAAATCGCAGTTAATCGGACAGCCGTCATTTTTCACTCGGCTGAATTCAAAAGCTCCTTGACTGCATTATTCGGCTCTACTTATTTATGCGAGTCAGCCTTTTCCCACATGAAGATTATTAAATCCAAATACTGTAGTGACTATAAATGTATTGAATTGTTATTGTGCCATAAAGATTATTCAGTTATGCAAGGTACGACAACATATATTTTATGTATAAAGTATACTCAGTATATATATATATATATATATATATATACACACAGTGGAACCTCGAGATACGAGTTTAATTTGTTCCAGCACTGAGCTTGTATAGCGAATTTCTCGTATCTAGAACAAACTTCCCCATTGAAAATAATGGAAATCCAGTTAATCCATTCCACACCACCAAAAATATCAACATAAAAATCAATTTTCCTAACAAATAACACTGATAAATAATATATTCAAGTGGAACCTCGGTTTGCGAGTAACTTGGTTTACGAGTGTTTTGCAAGACAAGCTAAATTTTTTAATTAATTTTGACTTGATAAAACGTGCGATGTCTTGCAATACGAGTAGTATGGATACACTTTGTCTGCTGAGTGTCATGTGATCATAACTGAGCTGATGGTTCTTCTCTCTCGTGCGCATCTCTCTCTCCTTATCTCTCTCACTCGCACGTGCGCCTCTCTCTCTCTCTCTCCTTATCTCGCTCGTGCGCGTGCCTCTCTCTCTCTCTCTCTCTCTCTCTCCTCTTGAGGGCAATCGTCTCCTATTCTCCGTCTGCATGTCCGCGATTTTTTTGGATACGCTTATACGGCGAACTGCTACAGCGAAACAATGAAATCACAAGCGCACAAACGCATAGATCCTCACACTACGGGAGAACAAGGAACAAGGAACAAGGAGTGAGCTGACGGGCTGGCAGCGTCAGCTTGGGTGAATCCTTGAATCGAGGCAGATCGGAAAACACGTCACGCATACCTACAGCCTGGCTCGTGGCTCATTACACGAGCCAATGCTCGTATTTAGATCCAAATTTTTCGCTCATACTTTCCTTGTATCTTGAATTTCTTGTATACAGAGCTGTTCGTATCTTGAGGTTCCACTGTATATATA
>JANRMT010062856.1:114182861-114205124 GCA_026402145.1 Polypterus bichir lapradei
TCTATCTATCTATCTATCTATCTATCTATCTATCTATCTATCTATCTGTCTGTCTGTCTGTCTGTCTGTCTGCCACATCCAGACAAACAACCATGCAGAGGCACAGATACTTATCCATTTTTTAAGGTAGATGTAGTAATCACTTAAAGGAAGATAACCAAAGAACCGAAAGGAAAACAAACAAAGACACACATAGAACAGGCAAACTCTACAGTTCTATTTGAACTTACGACTTGAGATCTGTGAAGCAGGAATTCTTACCACCATGCCATCCAAGATGTAATGAGCCTTCTGTAAATAGCCGAAAAGAATTTAAATGACATAAGGTTATTATATTAGTTGCGTTATTCCTTTATCTCTAAACTTCTACTTCCAGATTGTCTGAGTGTGCCACTTTGGAAGCACTAATTGGGCCAGCATTGGATTAACCGAGTTGAATGTTGTGTTACATTATTGAAGTTGCTCTACTGTCTCCACAAGATAAAAAGACTAATTTGTTCAGGACTGAGTAGCCGGTGTACACTTATATTTGTTAACCTATTATGAGTAGTACTGGACGGCTTCAGAAGTCACAGATGAGAGTCTCTCAGTTACCCATTCATTTATTTTCTGAACCTTCTTCTCCAGCACAAAGCCCCAAGTGTTACATGACAGGGACCATGGATACAGCAAGAATCAATAATCTTCATGCTATTTAGTGGTTTTATGAAGTACTGTACATTTTCACAAGGGTGTTATATTAATTGCACTTAATAATGTATTTTTTTTATAATATGTTTGCATGTTCAGTACTTTCCCAGGCCCATGTAATCCTGTTCTGGGTCACAGCAACCTGTAGCCATGGGCTGTAAGCTGGAACCCTGAACGGGGCCACACAGCCGACTCATGTGCACACTGTCAGGGAAATTATTATCTTGAAGGAATACTACACCCAAAAATGATCATTTATTATATGTACTTACCTCAAGTAGTTTGTAGTGCTGGTCAAGAAAATGAATTAATTAAATGATAAATTAATGTTTTATAGAGAAAAGACATGATGAAAATGCAGGATTCTTGACCAGTGAATGAGAGGGAGAGGCGGATTGGCCTTTTGTTTGATTGTGAGTGTAGCCAGCAACGGACTACTTCCTCTCTAATATCCAGTGCTGGTTTTGTAAGCCGTGCCCCCCCCTCCATGACCCTGAACTGGATTAAGTGCATTTGAGATTGTTATATTGGCTCCCCCTTCTTTGATCCAGATTGAACAGATTTTTTATCATTCTTACACATAGTCTGTGTGCACTCTTAAGTGTTCCTTTCAGCAAAGGGTGGACAAGTCAAATGTTTTTTGAAAGACGCCATCACTTGGGCCAGTTAGAAGGAGGGCAGCTGTAGCCAGTGAATGTGTCACCGCTGTGACTCAACCCGTACCTGCCTGGGCACACAGCTATGTGAATGAGCCTCTGAGTGTAAAAACAAAGGCGCCCTTTTTCTTTGCAGGCCTTATCGATTGTTTTCTAAATACCTAGTTTTGGCAGTCAGCTTGCATTGTCCATAAATATTTAGTTCATTGCTGTTAAATGAACAGACTCAAAAGACTTTAACATGAGGGGCAGTTAAGTTGATGGTTTTACACTGTAAATGTTCAAATTTATTTTAATATTAGATTGCCTGCATTGACATCACAGAAAAAAAAAATCATTGTGATGTTCTGGACTACAACAAAATTGCTGTCCATTTATGCCTCCCTGTAGCTGCGTCTTTGCCATCGAACTACAGAATGTAAAACTTGGGAGTGCGGTCTTCATCTAGGCAGACTTGAATCTGTTGAGGCAGCACGTCAATACGGACTCGTTTCAGCCTGCAAGAGAAACCAATCGATTTATAGACTGGAGTGCAAACAAATGTCTTTAGCTCATAAACATTTAAGGGGAGGCCAGTCAAGTTTATTGTCATGATTGGCTTTTTTTTATCCTCTCCAGAGGGATGTTTGCTACTTTTTATTAGGAAAACTGAAGCGTATTATGAAGCAGTCAAATGGACAATGTGATCGCTTCCCCCAAGAAATATAAAAAGTGATCATTTCAACATGTTTGCCTACTTGGTATATGACAATAAAAGTACAACAAACTGGGACTATGCCCTCAAGTTTAAAATGCTTACATGAAGTTTACACTGTATATAGTACAGTATATTACACTTTCATGCAGTGTTGATCATTATTCTTCAGCTTATCGTTTGTTGTAAAAAATAAGATGATGATACAAACAAACATAGACGAGACTTGAGCCATGATGCTACTGCTATAACAATTAAATGTCGCTTTTTTCACAACATTTTGATAAAGTTTGATTCATCAGGGCCTCAGGAAAGTGAGATGTATCCATTAATGAAAACAGTTTTTCCTTACATTGACTAAGATTTCTTTTCAGTCAGTGAGTCCCAGTGTCCCAGTAAATTTTATTTATATACTGTATATACTGTATGTAGGTTTTAAAATAAGCCAGATTTAAAGTGTGACAGAAAACGTGACATAAAAATGTCACATGAAATAGTTGCACTTTTAGGCTTAGGATTTCATATAGAGAGAGTAGTATGAAAGCCCAGCCTCGACACAGACAGACACAGACTCCAGAAGTCTAAATGCACACCCGTTTATTTCACACGACACACACAGTGCACAAAACAAACCAATATTGCTCACAGTCCTATTGCCTTTCTTTCCTTTTACTGCCTGTACTCCTCCCATTGCAAGCTCCGTCCTCTCCCACTCGACTCCGGCTCCCCGAATGGAGTGAGGCGGCCCCTTTTATATCGAACCCGGATGTGCTCCAGGTGCGCCCTGATGGACCTCCTGCAGCACTTCTTGGTGTGGCGGAAGTGCTGTCCTCCAGGGCTCCAGGATCATCCAGGCACCCCCTGGTGGTGGCCACGGAAAACCCACAGGGTTGAGCTTCCCAGCTCCATTTCCGTGGCCCTGATGGAATCCAGGGGGGCTGCCCTCTTGCGCCCAGGGAAATATATTGCCCCTCTCCCGGTCCATCCCTGCTCCAGGTGTCCCGGTGGGGCAGGATCCCTGGTCATCTGCCACAGTAGATATATTTATATATATTTATCTCTCTAGAGAGAGAGGGAGGGAGGACATGGCAGATGTTTGCTGACTGGCCAACCAACCACAAGCATTGCCTGGTAGGTAACCACCCAAGTAATCAGACTGTGATTCAGACCTAAGAATATACATTCATATATGTATATTGTGAGAAACAGCATGCTTGGAATGGCACCATGGCCGGAGAAGAGCTGCCATCCTTACCAGGCATGGATGCCAATAGTGTCGAAGGACAGGGGAAGACAATTTATTCAGGACATTGTCTTCCCCAACACCCTGGGTGGCAGCCCTCCTGGGCTTCAGTACCACTACAAGGACACACAGGGCATAATGGGAATTTTAGTTCTGTTGGCCAGCCGTGTTGAGTTCGTTTGGATGTGCTGAGGGGATTTACAAGCCCTGTGCCACCTGGCTCCAGACATACCCAGAAGTACTCCCAAGCCACAGTATCGGGACACCAAAAGTGGTCCTGGGTTTTACATTAAAGGAGCAGCCCCCTTCATCCAGGCGAGTCGAGTTGAACCAGAGGAGGAAGAAGACCAAGCTTGCCTGGATGAGCATAAGAGAAAAAAGAGCCTTGAGAATTGTATTCTGTGTGTTGTGTGCCTTTTGAAGCCTGTATTGTGAAGGTATTTAAAGGATTAAAACCTTTGTATTTATCGGGACTTAAGTCTGTGCCTTTGTGTCGGGAGTGTAGGAGGCTGCAACGTCCCCTGGTGGTCACACGTGGTGTAGTCAGTGGGATATCAAGGCCCTCTGTTGGCAGGTGACTGTGCACCAAAAATAGCCTTGTGACCATAACTCCCTGACACAAAATGCCCTGATTAAAAGGTGTGAGCTTCGACAATGGATCACGAAGAAGAGTGGGAAGGCTATCAGGTCTCCAGGAAATGGCGTTTCCACCAGCAAATGTCCTGGTGTGAGGGAGGAGAAAAGCAGCTGGGCTGTGGGGCGTTGCACTATGAACTGCTGTCTGAGAACAGAGGTAGTCTACTAGGAGGAATGTGCACAAGACAACGCATCCCAGACTTTGATATTTGATCAGACCATTTCTTGATAATAGATACCATCATGCTGAAGCACACAATATGAAGGAAAGAGTGATGGGTCATGAAACCTAATGACCTCAACAAGCTCGAGGACAGCAAAGTAAATAAGCTGACCCAAGTGAAGCTCACGAAGCACGTCTGAACCTTATAGCACATTACTGATGTAGAAGTGTTGTAATGCACATTAATATTTACCTTTTCTTGAGCTTTCCCGAAGCTTTAGAAATGAGTTACACATTTTTTCTGGATTTTCAGACCCCAAAGAATCTGTTTTTTTGTTTGATGACCTTATTTAAAAGTTTGTCCGTTTTTGACACCATTTTTTTAATAGGTGCCACTATTTTGAGGATTTTGCATCAGTCGCTACCATGGTAGCACGTATAATAATTGTTTGATAAGGTCATCATCAGCTACTCCTATGTAAAGGTCACCATTTGCAGTTCTAGCTTTTCTGAGTTTGAACTTATTCGCCAATTACATGCTTTCTTTTGTGAACTTTTAGGGTAAGACTTTTTACTCTGCGCTTGTAGTCTGATGTTTGGATCAGAGCTTCTAGCTTTGTCATTTCTCTCTCTGATCTCTGGTTTTATTTTTAACCTCATTTTTACTACCGGCTTCTTCCTCATAAAAATTTTCTGGCTTTAATTTTAAAGTCACTGCAAGAGGAAAAAAAGGGCACAGTTCTGCAAGGCATTGAATGAGGTGGGCTGAACAATTAATAAATACAAGACAGGTCATGGAGGCTAAGAGGTAAGTTTAAGGCAGTGAAGCCCTGCAGAGAGCAGGCAAAGATGGCAGAAGCAAAAGAGACTTTCTGAAGGACTTACAGGAACCTTGATCATCTTGTCAAATGCAGTGGCACCATATACTCGTTTAGCATGCTTGTACCTTTACTCAGGTCTAAACCGTGATTAGCTCTGTTACCTCGCTTATATGTGCAGCATCCTGGATTTGAATTCTGTGCTTGGTTGTTGTTTTTTAGAATATTAGAACAATCTAGATGAGAACAGGCCATTCAGACCAACAAAGCTTGCCAGTCCTATTCACTTCATTCTTCTAAAAAAAACATCAAGTCTAGTTTTGAAAGTCCCTAAACTCTTACTGTCTACCACGCTATTTGGTAGCTTATTCCAAGTGTCTGTGGTTCTCTCTCTGTGAAGAAAAGCATCCTAATGTTTGTGTGAAATTTACCCGTAACAAGTTTCCAACTGTGTCCACGTGTTGTTAATGAACTCATTTTAAAATGACAGTCTCAATCCACCGCACTACCGTATATACTCACGTTTAAGTTCTCCCGCGGATAAGTCGGGGCTTGATTTTACCGTATAATTTCCGGTATTTTATAATGTCGGTCATATAAGCCAAATGTGGAAAACTCATGCTATTGGTCCAAGAGATTATACTATGCTAACGCCCACCTGAGACAGTAACCATGGAGCACACTGCCTTTTTTTATTGTGCCTGTGTGACCACACGGCAATACCTAAACTATTCTGAAGCAAAGTTTGCACTGTTTAGTGTTTTTTGTATCTCACACCCTCATACACCTTAATCGTAAGAGCATCCCTTATCTACGATGGAGCATTCGATCAAAAGAAAATATGAAGCTGGTTTTAAATTAAAAGTCATTGAAGTGGTAAAAGAAATTGGTAACTGCACTGCTGCAACAAAACTCTATGTGTCTGAGAAACTGATGCGAGATTGGAAGAAGTAAGAAGATGCAAAAAAAAAAAAATTAAGTGTCACATTTTTGAACAGGCGAATAAGTTGGGTCTGATTTTATGATCGATTTTTTGGGTTTCACGTCCCGATTTAAACGTGAGTATATACAGTAACTCCCTTCATAATTTTAAACACTTCAATCATGTCACCTTTTAATCTAACATTCTGTTAGCCTTCTTAATGGCTTCTGAACACTGTCAGGAAGTTGATATTATAGAGTCCACTATGACTCCTAACTCCTTCTTATAAGGTGTACATTTTTACTTCCTATGTGTGATACTTTACATTTACTGAAATTTACATTTCACCTGTCACAAATCTGCCCAAGCCTGTATGCTGTCCAAGTCCTTCTGCAATGATATAACAGATTCCATATTGTCTACTAATCCACCTATCTTGGTATCATCTGCAAACTTGACCAGTTTGTTACTTATATTCTTATCTATGAGGTTTTTCAAGGAAGTATCAGGCATGCTAACTGATAATATTCTTGACATAGTAAATTTGTCATTAGATACGAGGGTCTTCCCAGACTGTCTTAAGACTGCTGTAGTTAAACCCCTGCTCAAGAAAAATAATCTTGACCCCTCTGCTTTTGAAAATTTTAGACCCATCTCTAACCTGCCCTTCTTAAGTAAAATTGTAGAGAAGGCAGTCATTATGCAGTTAAATGACCACCTCAATAAATATGCTATTCTTGATAAATTTCAGTCGGGTTTCAGAACAAATCACAGCACAGAAACTGCACTCGTTAAAGTACTAAATGACTTGCGGGTAAATGCAGACAGAGGCCATTTATCTGTTCTCATCCTCTTAGATCTGAGTGCCGCATTTGACACCATTGATCACAATATTCTAAGAAATCGCCTTAGTCAATGGGTGGGCCTCTCTGGCAGTGTCTTAAATTGGTTTGAATCCTACCTGGCAGGTAGAAAATTCTTTGTGAGTTGTGGTAATCACAACTCAAAGACATATGATATCCGATTTGGTGTTCCACAAGGCTCTATCCTGGGTCCGCTACTCTGCTCAATCTACATGCTTCCGTTTAGTCAAATTATCTCAGGTTACAACGTGAGCTACCATAGCTATGCTGATGACACACAGCTGTACTTATCAATAGCACCTGATGACACCGACTCTCTCGATTCACTAACACAATGTCTTACTGGTATTTCTGAATGGATGAATAGTCATTTTCTCAAGCTAAATTAAGAGAAAACTGAAATTTTAGTGATTGGCAATAATGGATTCAATGAGGTTATCAGAAATAAACTTGATGCATTAGGATTAAAAGTTAAGACGGAAGTAAAAAACTTAGGGGTAACTGTTGACTGTAACCTGAATTTTAAATTGCATATTCATCAGACCACTAGGACAGTATTTTTTCACTTAAGAAACATAGCAAAAGTTAGACCTCTTATATCATTGAAAGATGCTGAGAAATTAATTCACGCTTTTGTTTTCAGTCGACTAGATTACTGTAACGCACTCCTCTCAGGACTACCCAAAAAAGACATAAATCACTTGCAATGAGTGCAGAATGCAGCTGCTAGAATCCTAACTAGGACAAGAAAATCCAAACACATTTCTCCAGTTTTGATGTCATTACACTGGTTACCTGTGTCTTTCAGAATTGACTTTAAAATTCTGCTTATGGTTTATAAAGCCTTAAATAATCTCGCTCCATCTTATATATCGGAATGTCTGACACCCTATATCCCAAATCATAACCTCAGATCCTCAAATGAGTGTCTCCTTACAATTCCAAAAGCTAAACTTAAAAGAAGTGGTGAGGCGGCCTTCTGCTGTTATGCACCTAAAATCTGGAATAGCCTGCCAATAGGAATTCGCCAGGCAAATACAGTGGAGCACTTTAAAACACTTCACTTTAACTTAATACTGATACTCTGTATGTTCAATTCATCATAATAACTATTCATGGTGGCTCTAAAATCTGTACTGACCCCTACTCTCTCTTCTGTTTCTTTTTCTGGTTTCTTTGTGGTGGCAGCCTGTGCCACCTCCACCTACTCAAAGCAACATTGATGGACTAAAAGCCAGAAGTCTACATGACCATCATCATCAAGTCCTTCCGTGAGAACCCTAAACACAAAGAGGACTGTTTCATTTATGTAAGGTAGAATGCCCAGAGGGGACTTTTTTTTTTTTCTGTCCACCCTGGCCATCGGACCTTACTTATTCTATGTTAATTAATGTTGACTTATTTTATTTTCTTACTGTGTCTTTTATATTTCTATTCTTCATTTTGTAAAGCACTTTGAGCTACATTCGTTTGTATGAAAATGTGCTATATAAGTAAATGTTGTTGTTGTTATCCAAATCATTTATATATACTGTATTAAAATTAGCAGCAGCCCTAGCACTGACCCCTGTGGAACAGCACTCTTAACATTGGCCAATTCTGATGAGGTTCCTCGCACCATCACCCTCTGCTTCCTGTGTCTGAGCCAATTCTGTACCCATCTAAAAACATCACCTTGAACTCCCACTTTTTTCAGTTTGATGCCCAACCTCTCATGTGGCACCTTATCAAATGCTTTCTGAAAGTCAAGACAAATAATATCATATGCTCCACTTTATTGTATCCTTTTGTTGCCTCCTCATAAAATTCAAGCATGTTAGTAAAACACGACCTCCCTCTTCTGAACCCATGCTGACTGTTCCTAATAACTCCTGCACTTGCCATATGCTGCTCAATCTTATCCTTAATAATTCAGTCCATTAATTTTCCTGTGATGCATGTTAAGCTAACTGGCCTATAGTTGCTTGGATCTGCCCTGTCACCCTTTTAATATAATGGGATGATATTTGTCATTTTCCAGTCCTTCAGAATCTCTCCACTGCTCAGTGACTTCCTAAAAATATGTGTGTTTAAATACAGTGCATCCAGAAAGTATTCACAGCGCATCATTTTTTCCACATTTTGTTATGTTATAGCCTTATTCCAAAATGGATTAAATTCATTTTTTTCCTCAGAATTCTACACGCAACACCCCATAATGACAACGTGAAAAAAGTTTACTTGAGATTTTTGCAAATTTATTAAAAATAAAACTGAGAAAGCACATGTACATAAGCATTCACAGCCTTTGCCATGAAGCTCAAAATTGAGCTCAGGTGCATCCTGTTTCCCCTGATCATCCTTGAGATGTTTCTGCAGTTTAATTGGAGTCCACCTGTGGTAAATTCAGTTGATTGGACATGATTTGGAAAGGCACACACCTGTCTATATAAGGTCCCACAGTTGACAGTTCATGTCAGAGCACAAACCAAGCATGAAGTCAAAGGAATTGCCTGTAGACCTCTGAGACAGGATTGTCTCGAGGCACAAATCTGGGGAAGGTTACAGAAACAATTCTGCTGCTTTGAATGTCCCAATGAGCACAGTGGCCTCCATCATCCGTAAGTGGAAGAAGTTCAAAACCACCAGGAGTCTTCCTAGAGCTGGCCGGCCATCTAAACTGAGCGATCGGGGGAGAAGGGCCTTAGTCAGGGAGGTGACCAAGAACCCAATGGTCACTCTGTCAAAGCTCCATTGGTCCTCTGTGGAGAGAGGAGAACCTTCCAGAAGGACAACCATCTCTGCAGCAATCCACCAATCAGACCTGTATGGTAGAGTGGCCAGACGGAAGCCACTCCTTAGTAAAAGGCACATGGCAGCCCGCCTGGAGTTTGCCAAAAGGCACCTGAAGGACTCTTAGACCATGAGAAACAAAATTCTCTGGTCTGATGAGACAAAGATTGAACTCTTTGGTGTGAATACCAGGCGTCACGTTTGGAGGAAACCAGGCACCGCTCATCACCAGGCCAATACCATCCCTACAGTGAAGCATGGTGGTGGTAGCATCATGCTGTGGGGATGTTTTTCAGCAGCAGGAACTGGGAGACTAGTCAGGATAAAGGGAAAGATGACTGCAGCAATGTACAGAGACATCCTGGATGAAAACCTGCTCCAGAGCGCTCTTGACCTCAGACTGGGGCGACGGTTCATCTTTGAGCAGGACAACAACCCTATGCACACAGCCAAGATATCAAAGGAGTGGCTTCAGGACAACTCTGTGAATGTCCTTGAGTGGCCCAGCCAAAGCTCAGACTTGAATCCGATTGAACATCTCTGGAGAGATCTTAAAATGGCTGTGCACCGACGCTTCCCATCCAATTTATTTTTAATAAATTTGCAAAAACCTCAATAAACTTTTTTCACGCTGTCATTATGGGGTGTTGTGTGTAGAATTCTGAGGAAAAAATGAATTTAATCCTTTTTGGAATAAGGCTGTAACATAACAAAATGTGGAAAAACTGATGCACTGTGAATACTTTCCGGATCCACTGTATGTACTCACAAGCCTCCTTAAGAACTTGAGGGTAAATATTATCTGGTCCTGGTGATTTGTTTGACTTCAGCCTATTTAATCTGAGCAGCTCTTCTCCCTCTACAATTTCTACATCACGCAGAACCTCCTTAGTAGTCCCATTTACTGCTGGGGGGATATCTACTTACTCACTTGTGAAGACCTCAGAAAAATGCATATTTAAAGCACCTGCTATTTCACTGTCTTTATTTTTTAATTACTATTCCTGATGCAAACTAAATTTGCAACTTCTCTGCAAGTCTCTAGGGGTTTCATCCACAAAGATATGGATGTTAGGTTAACTGAATGAGTGTGGGTCAGTGACCCTAAACTGGATTAATCAGGTTTGAAAATGTTATGTATTGTTACATTTGTTTGTATTTATATTTATTTCTTTGGAAAATACAGACTTCTATAGCTTGCTTTCCTTGGAGGTGACTGCATTTAATGCCAGCCGATAATCAGCTGTTGCTCACCCGCTCTGCCATTCCACCAGGGTAGTTAAACTTTGGTAGAGGCCTGCATAGAACAGATCTTTGAATATTTTCTGAAGGTCTCATCCTGGTTCTGCCTGCTCCCATCTGCAGCCACATAGTACTTGTCAGCTTTTCAGGAGTTTTGTGCTGCACTTCACACTCATTAGAGAAATGCAAACATTGTTTGTTAGTGTAATGAATGCTTTGTTTGTTAGTAAGGTTTTGGCATTTTGATTTTCTGTACAATTTGGTATATTCAAATAGGTAAGTTTATTTAAAACATAAGATGCTCATTTTAAAATAGTAGTGAAAGCAAGTCACTGTATATGTTACTGTATGTTGGATGTAAAAGGGGAAAAACTTTGAATAATGGAGGTGTCTGGGAGAAGAAATATCAAAAAGTACTAGCAGAAAGCTTATAACTGAGAGTCCATCGTATCTGTTGTCAAGGCCTACTCAAAATTAAAAAAAAGAGGGGTCTGTTAATAACAACAAAGAGCCAAGCAACAATTAGACATAGATTTCTTTTGATTTATTTGCAAACTTGGATGAGGAAAAGTCTTCACAGGTGACATTTTAATCTGTCACATCAATGATGTCACATGCTGTGACCTCTGAAGCCACGCCCCTGGCAACGATAGTGCGTCCTATCAACAGGACTCATAAAATGGTGACGTGCATGAAAATCAAAATGTCATCAAAATAAGATGTAAACATTTCATTAACACTCTGAAAACAAAGTTTTAGAAAGTAAACAATGTGATAAATTAGTTCTGCAACTGAGAAAATCTACAATTGAATATAAAGATTATCAAAATAATTTCATAAAAAACTTGTAAAAATTTAATAAAGAATGCCAATCATTGCAGCACATTTGAGACATTATATAGCCAAATACAACTTCACTAAATTAACGGACAGAAATGTCTATTAGGTTCAGCAAAGTAGTAAAATTAACTGAAAACACAACATGTAGTAGCCTTATAAAAAGGTTCAAAGCTATAATGTCAAACCAATTTAAAGTAATGATTGACAGTGTCTGCAAAATGGCAGCGTCAATGGCCATACACATAGCTGTAGTCCCGTTTAAGAAACTCCCTAAGATTATCATCAAGAATGGCACTAAAAGATGCTGCTGTCAACATACTGTCTCTTTGTTCCACCATCTGGTCACTGACACTAAACTGTCTTCCCGAGGGGGCACTCAAAGCCAGGATTCAGAGAGTATATGGTGCCAGTTTACAGAGTGCCAGGAACTGAAAGCTGTGTGACTACCACCAATAGAGAACTTTAGTTGAGTCAGCTGAACCTGTTTTTAGTCTCATACATTTTCAGTTATCACTGCATCCACACATGAAGGTGCAGTGCTTCCTTCTGTGCCATTGTCAATCTGTACCACTCCCCAAGCCGGCACAATTATAATATGCGTTGCCATACTAGAGTGGCAGCAAGGAGAAAGAAACAAATAAAAAAATTATCTGGGGCGCAAGCAACCAGCATTACTTGCCCACTAGACCACCACAAGTAGAGAAGTTAAACTTGATTATTTACAGTCGGTGATGCGCCGAGCCGTTCCTCCTGCTCTGGGAAGCGTAATGCTACAAAATCCCTTAAGATGGCCCATCAGATCCTCTCCCAAATGAGTTCACTTCCTTCATATGAAAAGAAAGATGACTCTTACAGAAATGAACCCGGGTTCACCTGACCGTTTTCCATCGAGTTGAATAGCTTTCCCTCTTGTTTTTTTTGTGCTTCTCCATTGGGTCTGGTATTCTCTTCTCTCCTCCTTACCTTTTTCCCACCACCCATTTACATATGGTGGGCTCCTTCCCTTACAGTCTGTTTGGCCCTCTGAGCCAGGTGCTCCCTTCCCATTGAACCATTGGTCGGTCTAGGGAAATGTGTAAACTGCCAGTGATACCCAAACATAGCCATGACAATCATTACAATCCAACCTGGGAATGCGTGGAGAGTTGTGTTCTCCTTGGAAGGAGCTGATCATCAGCACCAGTCTTCAGTCCCATAGCCACAATCAGCCACTTTTCGGCCTGAAAAGTATCAACCGATTTCAATCATTCCAAAAGACTGTGTTCTTGGTGTCTTCTGTCAAGTGCAAGGAAAGAACTGCCAGGCAACCAACCATGCTTTCTTCTGTGTAAAATACACTGAGTTTATTCTAATAAAAGTATGTAGAGACTAATCACTACAAATTAATTGCTTATTTTACTGATCTGGAATCCGAAAACGTCATATAACAATTTAGGGTTGATCCAATTCTGGCAGCATCTGGCCCAATAAATTAGGTTCTAATATTAAAAATGATTTGACAGTAGAAAGATAAAACACACAAAAGCAATGGCTGAACATAACTTAAATTTAATAGCTGATGTATAGATTCTATATATACTGTATACAGTGGATTCAGAAAGTATTCAGACCCCTTCACTTTCTGAACACTTTGTTGTGTTGTAGATTTAAATAGATTTTAAATGGATACTGTGGACCACCTGTATGTGTACAGTCACTCTAACCCGACACAGACAGGCAGAGACACGAGTTGGCACACGACACACGTTTTATTTCTAGTGTGGAGCCCTTCTACCTCACTCCGTAAAGCAATAAGCACAGTCACAAGCACCAGAAACACAATAACTGTAAAACGAGAGAAGTCTGGATCCACCAGGTCTCTTCCTAGAGTTGTCTATCTAACTATCCAAACTGAGTAACCAGGCTAGAAGGGTTTTGGTCAGGTAGGGATGGTCTCTCAGAAACAAAGCTTCAGAAATCTGCTGAGATGCGAAAACCTGTCAGAAGATAAAAAGATACAGACAATTATTCACACTTAAAAGAAAACAAAGCTATGAGTGATATTGGACTACCTCTTCAAATGCAGGAGGATAAGTCACAGTGGTAATGTTTCGACCTTCCTCAGACTCAGGTTTCTCCTATTGTTTTCTAGTTGTTTTCTCTCCATTTGCACCAAAGAAGAGCAGCAAGCAGTGATCACCTTTTGATGGGCTGAAGGCGTACCAATGCGAAATCCTTGTCACTTTCTTCAGAATCACTTGCTCGATGTTGTCGTTGGAACTGGATGTGGATGGGTACCCCACTCATTCTTTGTGCTTAACACTTGTCCAACCATTTTTGAACTCGTCAAGCCGTTTGTAAACACTTAGCTGTGGTAATACATATAGTGGAGACAGTCATTCTGTTCTGTGGATTTTGGCCCCCAGCACACCTTCAGCCCATTACAAACAACTCACTGCTCTGCTTTGGTGCAAACAGAGAACAGAACAGCCATGTTTACTCCTAGAAAACTACAAGAGAAACTGATTTATGAAGGTCAACATTTTACCAATGTGACTACAGACACACTACGATTCCATATGTGCGCAGGGAAAACTGTACCGTCACTCAGAACAAAATTAGCCTAAAAATGTGGATAATTATTGACTTACCTTTGTACATTAAATCGAATATTCAACTAAAGCAGAGCCCCAGTTTTCAGTTTAATAAATTAATAATATCAGATTCCAGCTGCCACACAGGAGGACCAGAACCAAGTTTTGGGACCACTGCTAAAGAGTCTGTCATTTAGGCTGTCATCTTACTCCAATGGTGCATGTCCTCCTTTTCAATTACTGCCATGTCACCCTATCCCACCACTCATTGGATTTTCTACTTTGGGGGTGCATAAACCCCTAGACAGTGTAATTCTATCTACAGTTTCAGATTCTTCATGTTAAGCTGACTTAATTCCAGAACTGACCATGTCACTCTTTACTTTAATTCAGCAGTGCCTCAGCTGTGGGCTGTCACTCATATTTATTTATTAAGGACGTCACTCGTGGAGATGGACATGCAGCAATATTTTGTTTCATAGCTCAGAAGTCAATGGATTTAGAGACTGCATGATATGAAATAAAGCTGCCACCAGCCCCCTTAAAAGCAAACACTACATGCATCTTTTATGATTAATTGTACTGATTTTACAAACAGACTGCCTGTTAAATGAACCTTCATAGTTCATTTACTTCTAAAGGAAGGGTGTTACTAGTGCTAAATAATGCAGTGTGTTCTGTGCTACGCTCTCATTATTAAAAAAATTGAAAATGACAGCATTTTATTTGGAATGCAGTTTAACTGTATATTACAGCATGAAAATGACTGCAGCGTTGGTGTTTTTATTTGTAATGTGCCAGCCTGTGTCTCTTTATCCCACTGTAGCTGAAGTTATTGTGCCACACCCTATCTGATGTAAAAAGATAACAAAGAGACAGACAAAAGTTTGGAGTAGCCACCCCGTATACTGCAAAAAATCAGGTCTTTACAGTCGAAGTTCAAGACAGAACTAAATTAATGGGAACAAAATGGCATTTTTATAGATGGGTCAGAAGCAGTGATGACATTGGGGCCGGAACCGGAAGTGATGTTGGCAAGGACTTCCTTTGGGTGTGCCTTATCTAATCGTAACCTTAGATCCTCAAATGAGTGTCTCCTTAGAATTCCAAGAACAAAGCTTAAAAGAAGTGGTGAGGCGGCCTTCTGCTGCTATGCACCTAAAATCTGGAATAGCCTGCCAATAGGAATTCGCCAGGCTAATACAGTAGAGCACTTTAAAACACTGCTGAAAACATATTACTTTAACATGGCCTTTTTATAACTTCAATTTAACTTAATTTAAATTAATCCTGATACTCTGTATGTTCAATTCATCATAATAACTATTCATGGTGGCTCTAAAATCCGTACTGACCCCTACTCTCTCTTCTGTTTCTTTTTTCCGGTTTCTTTGTGGTGATGGCCTGCGCCACCTCCACCTACTCAAAGCTTCATGATGCTCCAACAATGATGGATGGATTAAAAGGCAGAAGTCTACGTGACCATCATCATCATCAAGTCCTTCTGTGAAAACCCTAAATCCAAAGAGGACTGTTTCATTTATGTGAGGTAGAATGCCCAGAGGGGACTGGGCGGTCTCATGGTCTGGAATCCCTACAGATTTTATTTTTTTCTCCAGCCGTCTGGATTTTTTTTTTGTTTTTTCTGTCCCCCTTGGCCATTGGACCTTACTCTTATTCGATGTTAATTAATGCTGATTTATTTTGTTTTCTTATTGTGTCTTTTATTTTTCTGTTCTTTATTATGTAAAGCACTTTGAGCTAATGTTTGTATGAAAATGTGCTATATAAATAAATGTTGTTGTTGTTGCCTGCAGGAAAAAGACAGACAGGGTTAGTGCACACTGCCACCCCCAGTTTGCTATGAAATGACCATCTTTGGAGCCCGTTGGCTGCCTCTGACTCGCACGTGTGGGACACTGGATATGTGTGCACGTCCATAGGGATAAGATGCTTAGATATTCTCCACTACCTCTTTTTACCTCTGTGTCTATTGCAAATTAGTCAAAAATTAGTCAAATATGGGAGAAATGTTTAAGTAATTTAAAAAGTGACCCAAGTTTTTACCATAGGGAATGGTGAGATGAGTTGGGTGTTACACCAGTCTATGGGAAGCAGCCTGCCAAAGTCTCCTGGTGTAGTCCATGACAGAGATGCAGCTGGCATTTAGAGCCTTGGAGCACTGATTGAACCTCCACTTCCCTTATAATCATCAATCACCTCTTTCAAACCTCTTTTGTAGCCAGTGATTCTTTTTAGAAACAACAATTCCTTTAGCAGGGGTGAAAACCACAAGTCAAAATATTAAGGGAGGCAAAATACAGAACTATAAATCCGGGTACGTGCCAGGGTCAGGACCAAGAATTCTTATCAAAGCTGTAGGCAAGTAAATTCAGCAATGCAGGATAACCAGCCAGACAGACGAGACAGCCAGAGATTTTGTGTCAGTAGGCTAAACAGAAACAAGACCGGCATTGCCTCATTCTGAGCCGTCAGTTTGAAAGACAGAAAACAGCCATAGTCTTAAATTATAGGTCAAACAGTTTAATTTGACAAAGGACGCTTTCCACCTTGGTTGACCTGCAGGACAGCAGAAGGACAGCTGCCAACTTGCTAGTCGGTGACTGAACAGGTCAGTTGCAGCTCTGATCTACGGCCTACAGGACAGAAACATGATGGCAGCCACCTACTAAGTTTACGAGTTGAACAGAAACAAAGCAGCTGCCATCTTACAAAGAGCAGTCACTACTCAACATGACATAACTGGACACATGCGTACAGGGCACCCACTGTTCATTGTTGGACAGCAAACTAGACCATTTGTAAAATTATATGCCATCAATGACAATTTTCACATCATAAAAATATGAAATATGAGTGACATGTGATACAATATGTACTGCTGAGTGACAGTAAAGAGTGACATGGTCAGTTCAGACAGATGCAATTAAGCCATCTTAACATGGATAATCTGGAACTGTAGATAGAATTACATTGTCTAGGTGTTTGTGCAACCCCAAAGTAGGACATTCAATGACTGGTGCAAGAGGGTGACAAGGAGGACGATGAAGGCCTGAGTGGCAAACTCTTTAGCTGTGGTCACAAAACTCTCCATCTATATGTGGTAGAACAGGCTCAAAACTTACCAAATACGGCCATGTTTCAAACCAACAATTTTACTGAGTACTGATCTGTGTCTTGAGATTACACATATATTGCAAAGCAGAGAATCCATATTGTTTTAAGACAGAAAAAAGCAAAAAGCAAACCAGTGTTGTGAGATTCAGCCATTATAAAGGCACACCGGCTGTTAGTGTCATGTCTTCACCAACTTCCTTGTTCTTGTTATTAAGTTTGCCACTCAATATTATGCTGTACATAATATTGTTGGTTATAATTCACTAAAGCAACCTTTTAATGTTTTATAAAAATAAAGCAGTTGTAAAACAAAACATTAGCAGCTCCTGCATTTAAAAGTCATATAAATCACATTTATTCATGTTACAGAAGCTGTCTTTCTCTATTTTTTGGAGCCTTTGTAAAATTTATTTCCCCTTGTGGATAAATAACGTATAATCTAATCTAATAGAAAACTATGTTTTGAACCTGTATAGCTGTACATTTATTGAATCTGGGAGGGAGATTCAGTGCCTCAGAGATTCTGGGACCTGGGTTCATTTCCCCATCCAGTCACTATCTGCGTGAAGTTTGCACTTCTCCACGTTTGCATTGGTTTTTTTTTAGGCTATTTCAGAATTGTGTATGTTAAGTCAACTGGTTTCACTACATTGGCATAGTGCTAGCATTTAAGTATGTCCAGACATGTGCTTTGTTGTTGATAAGCATCCATATAGAGAGCCCATTGCTTCCATGTCTAGCACCAGCTCTCCATAACCATGTCATGGAAAAGGCAAGCTCAGAAAATGACTGGACAGATTCCCAGCACCAGGATCAGGCAGATCCAGGTAAAATGAATAATTTCCACTCAAGCAGCCCCTGTTGTTACAGATAGCATAGATAAATGGCCATGTGTGAAATGTTCTGTTCACCGCACAGGGCCTTTTCAGTGAACAGCGTGACACCTCGGTGACAGAGGAGGCCTTAATCTGGCATTTCCCATCTGAGCCGCAGTGCAAGCACGCTCCTCACTGGACAGCCTGATGGATAGTTTTGGCCTGTTAGCCCTTGTTTCTGAACACTGATAAAGCACTTTGAAGAGATCAGATCTTAACTTGTTCTACTGGCTACTGTTAAAGACTGGTTCTTTGGTATACAATGAAAGAATACAGTGAGAGACAGCTCAAACAAGGCCTTCAGCAACACAGCACTGTGCTTTGCTTATATGTGTGTGCGCATATATACAAAGACACACACACACACATATATATATATATACTGTGTATATATATATGTATACAGTTTATATATAGTGTGTATATATGAGAATAATTGCATTATTCACCATTTTCAAAGGTAATTTTTTTTTGTGTTTTTAATACTGTTGAACTCTCTGCTTTAAATGTGTCAATAACAAATATAAGGAAGAGCTGCCATGTGTGTACAGCAGGGACATGCGGTCAGGGGAGGCAGGTCATCATGAAGAGTAAAAAAAACTAATAATGATAACGTAAAATAGATTTGTCAACTGGTTTGTGCTATAAATTTGTTTTCTGTATGATACCAATAATTTTGATCATTTCTATAGTCAAAATCGCTGAATTTGTGCATTTCCTGTTCAAAATAGAAGGGAGAAATGCAAGGTGCGGCAGCGGCGAGCCTCACCTTGGACTGCGTTGTCCCTCACACACAAGGTTGATGCATGCAGTTGCGTGCCTGTTGCTGTCTCTCTGTATGTTGACGATATAATGTTTGCAGACATGTTTATTATACACCATGACGTTCCACAGTCTGGCTACTATCTTTAATGAATGTGTGTGACATATTTAGTTTTGCTGATTGGACATTAAACCGCAGTGGAAATGCACAAGGTGAGGCAGACAGTACCATGCCGCACTGAAGGGGATCATGTGAGCCCAACAGGTGCTTTTTGCTGCTGTTCTTCTATGCAGAGGCTCTGGGTGCCAATAAGTTAGCAATATAAGAAAGTCAAGTGCACTGCAGCGGTCCGTTTATTTTTATTTTTTGCTCCGACTGACTGCTCAAATTGAATATTAAGACTTTTCAAACTAAAGGAAAATAAAGAGAACTTTTACAAGAAAATGACAGAGATTTTCATGCAGAAGGATAGGTGCATGGACTTCATTTACAAATAAAGGTGAGACCATAAACGGTTTACAGTTTTATAAAAATGGGATCAGACTATGAATAAAACAATCCAGTATTTAAAAACTAAATTTTGACCTTAAATAAAATATTTTTTGTTCTTCTTGTTATCCATTTGTTTAAAGGTCTGTATTAAAATAGATTAAAACATCAGAATTAAAAGTTTTTAAAAACAACTAAATATTTCAATTAAGGCAAAAATTGAATTCTGTTTATTTGTACACCACTCTACAGTATACTTCCATTTGTATTGAATGAGTATAAATTGTGAAATTGCAACGGCAAATTTAGAACACATGGAGGGTGAGGAGCAAACACGCTCTCTCCACTCTGTCTCGCCACTATAAATGTAATGTTCTTTCTTAGCCAAATATGTACCTTACCTATGTGTGTGTAAAGAATGCTGATGAGATATGAAACATAACCAGTAGTCAATGTACGAGCTGCCAAATGAATAGTGACTAAGCTACTCTTTGGGGTTCATGTATTTGTAAATCTAACTCTGAAGGAGTCAGTGCCTCAGCAGCCATGAACCTCACGGCACGTCATTGCTATAGAGCATTTCCAAAAGCATGCTTGTGAGATTTTGTACATCTGCTATGGCAACATCCCACATCATTCACTCAATAATCAATACTTATTTCACAATATTACCCGTGCCTTACTGTTACACATCTGCAAGAAATATTACCCCCTGCACTTCAGAACAGGTCATTCACCTTAAGATAATTTTACCAAAATGACAGAGAAATAGAACCGGTAATTCTGAAAAGATCATCCATCCATCCATCCATTATCCAACCCGCTGAATCCGAACACAGGGTCACGGGGGTCTGCTGGAGCCAATCCCAGCCAACACAGGGCACAAGGCAGGAACTAATCCCGGGCAGGGTGCCAACCCACTGCAGAAAAGATCATTTAACATGTTAATATGATTATACAATTAATTAAAAAAATGCCTTTATTGTGGATTTGGCCGTCTCGTCTGGAGCAGTCAATAAAGAATTTAAAAACTTCTGCACATCTATTACTTAGCAAGAGCAGTTTTAGTCCATGACACATTGATCTGAAATTAAATGACATTGTAGCCAGCAAGATGAAGCACAGAGAAGGGCAGGGGGTGAGGGAAGAGGGCAGTGAAAATGTAAGTTTCTCAGTTCTTTCATCTTTCAGGCAGTGCAGAGAGCTACAGGTAATGGCGGTTTGATTTTATCATCCTCACAGGTTGTATAAGGTTAAAAGCTGTAAGATCAGAACCTTATTGACTTTATATTTTTAATGAAAATGACAGGCAGATAAAGCTGTAATTCAAGCTTTATTTACTTTTTTGCCATGTTTAACCATCCATTTCATAAAGTAGATAAAATCACAAGGAACTGGAGTTAGTTTATGCAGGAGAGGAATGCACTTTGGTCAGGATGATGGCAGCACAATGGTCAGCATACATCGGCACTCTCATTCTAATACGTGTCATTGGAAGAAACCTTCATAGAAATAAAGGGACGGTGCAGACTGCACATAGAAGGTGATTGATCAGGGTATTGAACTCGAGTCTTTAGAGCTACAGTGAATCAACATTAGCCACTGGGTCATAAATAATTATAATCAGTGCAGTGGAATTCTTATTTGTGATTACTTTTTAATTAACAATAAAATTAAAATAGCCAAGCTGTGCTTATATACACCTGCACAGTATATTTATATGTGTTACATGTATTTCTCAGTCTAAGTTTCAACGTTATTTTTTTATTTATGTTCCATATGTTTTTTCTTGTTATATCTGTAATTATTTAATAGTTTGCTGAGCTCAGAAGTGGAATTGAGCCAAATAAGAATAAATTGTATTAAATTGAGGAGCAGCCAGATTAATTTTGCAAGTGCTTCCTGATTGCACCATAAAAACAGTTGTTATGTTATATTAATAAAATGCAGTGATTTACAGAGTCCTGGGCTGGAATCTCTGCCTGCTTATAGGGACTCCTGTGCCTTTTCTTGTTCATGGATTTCAGTCTCATCCTGTTTTCATTCAAACATATGCCATTTTCTGTTTTCTTTGGAAGGTTAGTGGCACAATGGTTAGCACGTCCTCCTTACAGCTTCTAACTGATGGTTTAAATCTCCCATCCCAATTGCTGTCTGCAGAGTATGCATGTTGTGGCCAGGTGCTGGAATGACATGTTTCAAAATAAAAGTTGGGGTGCCAACTGAGTTGTCCTGTTTAATTTAACAAAAGTTTAACCAAAAAGAAATGTCAACTGCCATTTAGACATCTTGCCTCGAGTTTTCAAATAAACAAAAAGGCTCGGCTTTAGCTCCAGGTTCAGGGTCTGTTTGCTTAGGAACTCTTGCCAAAAAGACACCTTTTTCCAGGCAGCCGGGGTTCTTATAGCTGGGGAACCAGAAGGGGGGAGTGGGGCTAAGGGCCCTCATTGGGTGGTTACTCAGTGCTGTAGGGAGAGAAGGAGAAGACAATGCTAGAGACAACGCCTCTTCTCATCCCGGGGGGTTATTATATACTGAACCAGTGAGGAGATCCTCTGACACACGTGTGTGACAATGTCTTCTCTTTTTTTCTGCGTGGGTTTTTCTCCAGATATTGAAGTTTGCCTCCCATATGCCAAAGAAATGCATGGTCTTTAAATTAACCAAACTAAATTGGCTCAGTTCAAAATGATGGACTAGTGATCTGTCTAGAGTTGGTTCTGACCTTGAACCCAATGCTGCTAATATAGGTTTAAGCTTCAGTGGATATAAATCTTCTGAGAATATCTCAGTAGAATAATGCGTGTGCGGTCTGTACATCATTTTAAAAACTGAAATCATAGATAGATAGATAGATAGATAGATAGATAGATAGATAGATAGATA
>JANRMT010062856.1:114205134-114231381 GCA_026402145.1 Polypterus bichir lapradei
ATAGATAGATAGATAGATAGATAGATAGATAGATAGATAGATAGATAGATATGAAAGGTACTATATACCAGAGATACATAGATAGATAGAGAGTGTGGACCACCGAAGTGTGTACAGCTGCCTTAACCTGACACAGACAAGCAGAGACACAAGTATTGCACAGCACACATGTTTTATTTACAGTCAGGGAGGCATTTCTTCTTCGCTCACCCAATATACAGCAAAATGTTCACAACACCAGCACCAAATGCTCAGTTCAGCACAAAAGCCTTTCCTTCTTTTTTCTCTCTTTCCACTTCCACTCCTCCTCCAGCAAGCTTCGTTCTTTCTGAATGGAATGAGGCGTCTCCTTTTAAGCTGGTCCCAGGAGTGTTCCAGGTGGCTCATTAATTGGATCTGGAATCACTCCCAGGTGTGGTGAGAGCCCAATATAGGGCTCTGCAGCTCCCCCGGGCTGCCCCCATGGAACCCAGCAGGGCTGTGCCAAGTTCCAAGTCCCAGCACATCCTGCAGGAATCCATGGTGCCACAGCCACCTAGGAGAGCTGCCCTCTAGTGTCCTGGGAAAGGTATTACACTGCCAATGTTCTCTCCCCTGGTCCTTCCATGCAGTGGGTGTCCCAGTGAGGTAATTGCCATGGCCCATCACAATAGATAGATTTAGATAGATATGAAAGGCACTATATACCATAGATAGATAGATAGAACTTGTCCCCAGTGTATATGAAAAGTAGAAGCAAATAACCACAGAATGCCATTGGGAGAACAACCTGAACTAGAACCCTCAACCAGCTGTTCATGGAATATGAAAACAACAGCCAGTCACTGTTTGAAATGATTTCTATTTTATGTGATGTGTTTTCTAAGAGAAATGCCTTTATTCTTCTTCTTCTTTCGGCTGCTCCCGTTAGGGGTTGCCACAACAGATCATCTTCTTTCATATCGTCCTGTCTTTTGCATCTTGCTCTGTTACACCCATCACCTGCATGTCCTCTCTCACCACATCCATAAACCTTCTCTTAGGCCTTCCTCATTTCCTCTTCCCTGGTAGCTCTGTCCTTAGCATCCTTCTTTCAATATACTCAGCATCTCTCCTCTGCACATGTCCAAACCAATGTAATCTCGCCTCTCTGGCTTTGTCTCCCAACCGTCCAACCTGAGCTGACCCTCTATTATACAAATACATTAGTGCAACCTTTTTAAGTGATATGAGATTCCTACACTGGACAGTCTCAGGTTAGATAAGCTGAAACTCACAATATGTCGACAGCCAATCGAGTACCTCCCGCATGTTCATTGGTTTATAGGGTCAATATCATCACATATACAGAATAAAGTGATATTCTTACATGTATGTACTTACCTTGAAATCTGATTCTGTCTTCCTTACCATGAAACTTCTGTCTTTCTCATCTTACCGTAAAAATAACTTTCTTCCTTCAAAGTTGAAATTGTAATTAAAGAAGTCTTGTTTAGCACTGCTGCCTCCCAGCTCCATATTCATGGTCTAGCCACTGTCTGAGGAGTTTGCATGTCTTCTCTGTGCCTGTAAGGGTTTTTCTCTGGTTGTCATCCCACATCCCAAAAACATACAAGTTAGGTGAACTGTTGAAGTGTCAGTTGGCTCCGTGTTGGCGTTACGCATGTGCATGCCCAGTAATAAACTGGCACCCTGTCTTAAGGATACTTCTTGCCTTGTTCCCAATGCTTATGGGTGCAAATCACCAGCTTCCCTTTGACCCTAAAATGGATAAGTGTGTCAGAAAATAGTTATTTTTAAATATGATTCCAATGCTAACTTTTTTTTTCATTCATCCATTTCCAAAGCTTACCAGTTCTAAGCTGAGGGTTGCAGACAGGCAAAGCCTATTCTGACAGCATCAGGCACAGTAACCTTGCACAGGGTGCCAGTTGGTATTTAATTTTTAACAAATCAAATATATTAGATTACATCCTTTCATTACTTCTTTTTTCAGTAAATCTGTAAATCAGATGTTCCAATTGGGGAAATCTGAAACTTAAGAATGACGAGGAGCCACAAAAATTTTAATGTATGTGAGCCGTTGCTGTGAAATTTGGACCCAGAAGGTAAGGATTTGTCAAATACCTCCACCCCACCATTAATGCTAAGACTGACCAGTGGGACTTACACTGTTCAGTGAATTAAATAAACTATGTCATATCTTTTATGACTATTGTGTCTTCATAAGTGGTTAAGAACAACATGAGATTTAATGTCCTAGTGGCTTCAAAAGAACTAGGTAATGGTGAGGGTAGGGGTATAAGAAAAGTAACGTTATTGTCAAGGATATTCAAGAAAATGTTACCAGAGAAAACGTTAAGTATGTGGTGTTTGTGCTAGCCATAATTTAATTCTTTCATTCCATATTTCTTCAGTAATCAATGCGTTGTATGCATTGTTATAAATTCAGTTCAATTCAATTCAGTTTATTTTTGTATAACGATTTTCAGTGAGTGCAGGCAGAGAGCACTGTGACAAGTGCAAAGATGGATACAAATTCAAACTTGACATTAACACTTGATAATTACCAGTTATATAAAGAATTCACATAAAGATACAGAATTGTTTTAAAAGACAGGAACTAAGTAATTTGAAACTGATTAATATACAGGTGCCGGTCATAAAATTAGAATATCATGACAAAGTTGATTTATTTCAGTAATTCCATTCAAAAAGTGAAACTTGTATATTAGATTCATTCATTACACACAGACTGATGTATTTCAAATGTTTATTTCTTTTAATTTTGATGATTATAACTAACAACTAATGAAAGTCCCAAATTCAGCATCTCGGAAAATTAGAATATCAATTAAGACCAATGCAAAAAAAGGATTTTTAGAAATGTTGGCCAACTGAAAGGTATGAACATGAAAAGTATGAGCATGTACAGCACTCAATATTTAGTTGGGGCTCCTTTGGCCTGGATTACTGCAGCAATGCGGCATGGCATGGAGTCGATCAGTCTGTGGCACTGCTCAGGTGTTATGAGAGCCCATGTTGCTCTGATAGTGGCCTTCAGCTCTTCTGAATTGTTGGGTCTGGCGTATTGCATCTTCCTCTTCACAATACCCCATAGATTTTCTATGCGGTTAAGGTCAGGCGAGTTTGCTGGCCAATCAAGAACAGGGATACCATGGTCCTTAAACCAGGTACTGGTAGTTTTGGCACTTTGTGCAGGTGCCAGGTCCAGTTGGAAAATGAAATCTGCATCTCCATAAAGTTCGTCAGCAGCAGGAAGCATGAAGTGCTCTAAAACTTCCTGGTAGTTGGCTGTGTTGACCTTGGACCTCAGAAAACACAATGGACCGACACCAGCAGATGACATGGCACCCCAAACCATCACTGACTGTGGAAACTTTACACTGGACCTCAAGCAACGTGGAATCTGTGCCTCTTCTCTCTTCCTCCAGACTCTGGGACCTTGATTTCCACAGGAAATGCAAAATTTACTTTCATCAGAGAACATAACTTTGGACCACTCAGCAGCAGTCCAGTCCTTTTTGTCTTTAGCCCAGGCGAGACGCTTCTGACGCTGTCTCATGTTCAAGAGTGGCTTGACACAAGGAATGCGACAGCTGAAACCCATGTCTTGCATACGTCTGTGCGTGGTGGTTCTTGAAGCACTGACTCCAGCTGCAGTCCACTCTTTGTGAATCTCCCCCACAGTTTTGAATGGGTTTTGTTTCACAATCCTCTCCAGGCTGCGGTTATCCCTATTGCTTGTTCACTTTTTTCTACCACATCTTGTCCTTCCCTTCGCCTCTCTATTAATGTGCTTGGACACAGAGCTCTGTGAACAGCCAGCCTCTTTAGCAATGACATTTTGTGCCTTGCTCTCCTTGTGCAAGGTGTCAATGGTCGTCTTTTGGACAACTGTCAAGTCAGCAGTCTTCCCCATGATTGTGTAGCCTACAGAACTAGACTGAGAGACCATTTAAAGGCTTTTGCAGGTGTTTTGAGTTAATTAGCTGATTAGAGTGTGGCACCAGGTGTCTTCAATATTGAACCTTTTCACAATATTCTAATTTTCCGAGATACTGAATTTGGGACTTTCCTTAGTTGTCAGTTATAATCATCAAAATTAAAAGAAATAAACATTTGAAATACATCAGTCTGTGTGTAATGAATGAATCTAATAGACAAGTTTCACTTTTTGAATGGAATTACTGAAATAAATCAACTTTGTCATGATATTCAAATTTTATGACCGGCACCTGTAAATGGAGCCTAGAAATATCTGTCCATTAAATAATTGTTGAACTATGACTATTTGACAATGGAGGAAAAGAAAACAAAACTTCCAGTCAGCAGCATTCTTGTAGAAAATAAACCACTGGTGGTCAGTTATCACAGATAAAGAGAAAAGACAAAGTCTGGCACAGGTACAGTCCTGGGCACCTCTGGCACCTCGGCCAACTGGCTGCCAGCATCTTTCTGGACATTCTACAGTAGAGTCCATCTAGACCATGATAGAAACTTTCCATCCGTTGATTACGAGGCTCCAAGTATCTTGGGTGTCTTTCCATGGGTAGGAAAACTGCTTAGAAGTAGAGCAGTGGCACCAAGTGCCATAGCAGGATATTGAGAAGAGAAACAGACCATAGGATGGTTAGTCACGGTTCAAATTTATTATACTACATATATTTTAACAGGGATACAATACAGTATATACAGCTAATCAGTAGCTCTTATCACACCTCGGCCTCCTAGAAATGAAATCCTAAGTCTGGATGCTGGAACAAAGACTGTTGAAGATGGGGAAGTAATGGGGAATTAGCTTTGGGTGTGGAGGAAGACTGATTCTGTAACTCTTGCATGGATATCTGAGAAAAAGTGGGAGCCCTGTTTTGTGAAAATGGGGAGAAGGCCTATGAGCATGTGCCATGGGTCTTATTGTGAGCAGTGTTGTCTATTTGGTCCCTGGTTTTGAAAATCTTGGAATACATTGGAGAGTTTCTACCTTTCAGCTGACCTGAGGATACCTGGTGGGTACTGATAGGGACTGTGAAATCTGATCAGAAGTGTGTAGCCTGTTAACACTGTTGCCCTCACTGGGACCAGCTGATAAAAAATGAAATGATATGGCAAAGTTTACAATATATTGAAAATGAGAATATGTGAGCTACTGAGGTAGTGACGATTTTAACAGGACACTGCAGTAGTGTAACTGTTTCTTCTCTTGAGCTTCTTTATATTTTAGTATACCAGCTTTGGAGGGAATATGAAGAGTTAAAAATTGTTATTTTTCTACTAGTTCACTTAAATAACCAAATTTTATCCAGACAGCATTTAAGCTTGCAAATATGGTGAAATCTAATCAGTCCCAGATGCTTCCTATGTTTCTGTAAGGTTTCAAATTGACGGTGGTCCTAATGTCTTTGTGGTAAACAGGTTCCTGGGCCAGACAGGGCATGGATAGCTGATGTGAGTAATGGCAGGGCATGCCAGAGGCAGACAGATTCATATTCTGGAGGCTGGGCAGGTCTTTTCTTTTTCTTAGGTCCCACTGCACTTTGATTCTTTTGCTAACTTGGCCCCTTTGCCTGACCATGGCAGTGATATTAATGTGCAAATGTATTACATATAATCAATATTGATGACAAGGGCTAACTTTCATTCATTCATCATTTTCCACCCATCTGGTTTCTAGACCTAAACATTCCCTTAAAGGTGGGTGGGAGCCTGCAGCATATCCTAGCCACATCAGGTACAAGGCAGAAACCAAACTGAGACAGTCCATCACAAAGCCCACCCACACTTACACTGGGCCAGCATGGTGTCCTCAGTTAACCTCATGGGCACATGTTTGGGATATTTGAGGAAAACCCATTCAAACACCAGGAGGGCAGAAAAACTCCACGAAGGCAGGCCCAAGGCTGGGATTTGAACCCAGGACTCTAGACAAACAGCTATCTAATTACTGCAGGTTACAGTTTATTGTTTTCTTAATATATTCCTAACAGCTCTTTATATTGTACTTCACCATCCAGGTACTTTTCTTTTCCTTTTTACGCATTCTGTTCAAATAGCCTTTTTATGATTTATTTCTGATTATAATCAATATGTCTACCAGCTCTGAAACAATAGCATTCTATTTATAAATCCAGCCATCTCAAGGTTGAATTAAAAATCAAGCAAAATAAGCACATGCTTAGGGCATTGAAGAGTCCTTTCTTGTTAAATCAACCGTGAATCCAGGTTTTATAACAATAAAATGTGAAAACGTCCAAGGGGGCGAATACCTTTTATAGGCATTGATGGAAACCAAACCAGGATTAGACCCCAACCCATCAAAGGGCATTCTCTATCACTCACCCACCAACCCACACCAGGCTAACCGGGAGACCTATATTTGGAAGGAGGCAGAAAATACCCACATGGACATGGCCAGAAGATGTAAACTCCTTAGCAACCATGTCAGGCACTAAAGCCTGGTTCCTGGAGCTGAGAGTCACCATCCTTAAACACAAAACCACTATGATTCTCCTTTTACTACCAACAACAACAACAACTACTTTTATTTATATAGCACATTTTCATACAAACAATGTAGCTCAAAGTGCTTTGCAAAATGAAATATAAGGAAGTCAATATAAACAAACAAGATTAGGCAATAATATTATACAGCATGTACCAAAGAAAAAGGTAAGGTTGAGTAACCAGGAGGACAAAACAAAACAAAATAAAACTCCAGTTAGGCTGGAGAAGAAAAAAAAAATCTGCAGGTGTTCCAAGGCCAAAAGACCGCCGAGCCTCCACTGGGCATTCTACCTAACATACAATATATGTTCAAAGTCAGTCCTTATGGTTTTCAGGCTTCACATGGAAGAAATTGAGGGTGATGGTCATGTGGACATCTGAGACACCCACAATTCAATCCATATACACAGGGGACAGTATGGTACCATGATCAGGTGATGGTGGTGTAAATCACCACCACATACGTTCCAGAAAAGACAGCAAAGAATAGTACAGATTAGTAGGGAATTGCAGAAGCCAGAGGAGAATGGTAATTCAGTGTCGATATAGTGTAATTGGGATACAACTAAAATGTAGCTATGAAAAAGCCATTTTAAAATAATGGGCTTTTAGCAGTTTTTTAAAATTGTTCTACAGTATTAACATGATGAATTTCTATTAGTTAAGTATTTCAAATTTTAGGTGCATAACAGCAAAAAGCGGCCTCACCACTTCTACCGTTCCATGAGCTCTTTTTTAACATCAATTTATCCAATTTATTATTACAATATGCTGCCCTTCACAAGCCCCAGAGCATTGAATACAACACTTTTACAAATATAACGTAGAATAAAAGACAAATGTAACTTATGTGGCTTGAAATATACATATATATGATACAACCACTTGTATTTATGGACTTTTTATGATTGTCATTTTCATTTGTAGATTAAAAACCCACAGAAATTACTGGAAAAAGTGATCTCAGCATCCTCTTACAGCTCCTATTGTGGCTTTCCAAGCAGACAAGAAAAAAAGGAAGATGAGATGATGATGATAATAATAATAATAATACAACTTCATCAGCCAAGATGTTAATTTCAATGGCTGCAGCACTATTTAACTGGCTACTAAATGTTTACCAGAACTTTATTTATTTTACCTGCAGTCAGTTTTAAGAAAATTAACTTATAAAGTGAGAACTGTCAACGTGTCAAATTCAAAAAGCCTGAAATATTTCTGCCTGTCATACAATTATTGCTTTTTGCTATAAAGGCAGGATTAAGCAGACTTGTCACCTTGGCTCAAGGTGGTGAGGGGTGCATTTTAATCTGTGACAGGTTTGATAGGAATTGAGAAATGGAATGTCAAAAGGATAGGTAGACAGTCACGAATCACTCTCTTCTTTTCAAGAATTTCAGTCTTCATTACCGGGGTGGGTGACCATTTTTCTGGAGCCTAGGCTCTCAAGTTTAGCCCTGGGGGACCCCTGTGGCTGTGGATTTTTTGTTCCAGTTTCCCACTCACCTTTTCTTGGTCTTCTTTTTTAATTAGCTGTCCTTTTCTGTCTGCTGCTATTCTGTTTTCAGAAATGCATAGTAGTGTGAAATTTACATTTACAATAAATTTAGCAAGATTGTTATTATTTGCCACAGCTTTAAATTTCTTAAGTCTCTTGTTATTTTTTTTAATTCATCTTTTGGTTGATACCAAAGAGATATCCAAATACTGACAACTAATATAGAGAGGAGCAGATATCAATACAAATAGGTGCTTCAGTGTCATATTCTCCAGCCTGCTCATTATTAAATAATAAATAGTGAAAGTATTACTTAGTTAATTACATTTACATAGCTTTTTCATAACCTATTCAAAGCACTTTACATGGACAGTGGGGAACCACTTCAACCACTACCAATGTGCAATATCCGCCTGGATGATGCGACAGCTACCTTTCTTGCACCAGTATGCTCACCACACATTAGCTATTAGGTAGTGAAGGGATGACAGAGATAGTTAGCTAGTAAGGGACATGAAATGATTAGGGGCCCAAGATGACCAGTCTGCACATGGCAGTTTAGACAGGTCACTGGGCAAACACCCTACTGTTTTCAAAAGATGCTCAGGGATTTTTTATGACCACAGAAAGTCAGGTCCTCACTGGAAGGATAGCACCAATTTTTTTTTAACAGCACAGCATTCCCGTCACTGCACTGGGGCATTAGGATTTAAACACTGACCACAGGGTAAGCACTATCTGATGACTTCATCAACACCTCTTAAATAGCCAGAACGTTTGAGAAAATATTCCACATATAATGTACAAATATTTCTGACTACCTATAAAAAAAATGAATGGATTGACAAAAAAAGGAAGAAACTGATAAGTAACATCATTCTTAATTTTGACAAGACTCTTGAGTAATGAATAGGTGGAAAAGACAGGTCTTTCAAAAGCTTGATTCTGCGTGAATGTTTCCTGTGCACACATTACTTTGATTTATGTAACAATATTTTAGAAAAAAAAAATCAAGTGTTTTGCCCACATAAGACTGTAGGACTTGATTCTTGGATTATGTGACATGAGTAACATGAAATTTTTACTGTAGGCATATAGGGTTTTTATATTGTTTGCTGTGGTCCAGGCATCACTACAAACCTCATGGGGTAACTTATAAAAAATATTTTTGGATGGCATATTACTTAAAGCTTAAACGTCAAAGTCTTCTAGTGACCAGTAGGCCTAGGATAATGGCTGTTTTTCCAATGCATTTATTTTTGCCAGGATCTATGTGTGCTGGTTCACTGTCCACCTTTCCTTCAGTCCTAGATAGCTATAACTTACTTTGAATGGTGATTTGCGTTTTAATAAAATGGGTTTATTTTACCAGTATTTGTAAATGAGATTGATAAAGGGTTTAATTAAATTGTGTTTACCATATTATAGAAAAGGCATAACAGCCCTGGTGGGTGTGCAGAAAAGAGCAACCAAGTACAGACCCTGACCCAAAGGATATGTTACTCTGGCCCAACAACTGAACTTCTTTTTACTTTGAACAGAGATAACAATGTGAAAACCTAATCCCTGTCTTCACAATTTTCAAAAGCCTCATTAAAATCACACCATCAAGGAAACCTGTCGAAATGATAAAAATGGGATTTTAGATGGAATCCAGGTAAATACTTCTTCAAATACTGTATGTGATTTTGTGAATCAGGAAAACACTAACGAGTCATGAAATTGAAGTAGTGATCCCAATGACTTAAACAAAAAACAAATGACGGAATGAAATATTGGAACAACTAAATAAGTGAGCTTGATGGATTAAATGATCTCCTCTCATTGCTGAAGTTGCACAGGTTCCTAAAAACATCAATGCATTTTGTAACCTTTTTCCTGCATGTGTCGAGCTAATATGAAAAGAACTGGCAAATATCATACTTCAATTTGCATGATCAAAATGTTTTGTTATATCCACCCTTTCTTTATCACAAGTAAGAAATAATTACCTTCATAATAGTAATAATACCGTAAAGATTTAAAAATGTACCTGCTTTAGCACTTACAGCTAATTTTTCTTTTTATTTCTTCCTTTACAGCTCCCAGTAAATTAGATATTTTCCCCTTCTGCTTTACATTTAACAATAAAGCCAGAAAGCCAGTGAATTGTCTTTTGAAGTACTTTCAAAAAATACTAATTTCCCCCTAGGATGAAGCAGCCCACTAATAAAGCAGGAATTGAGCAGCCTGCTCAGTAACGGCGTTGTTAAGAATCATTAGCGCCATCAGCCACCCCAGAGGCATTTTAAAGTTAAATCATCTGATTGCAAGAAGCATGATTAGGCTTTTTACATTCA
The DNA here is from genome assembly GCA_026402145.1 of Polypterus bichir lapradei. Lineage (NCBI taxonomy): Eukaryota > Metazoa > Chordata > Cladistia > Polypteriformes > Polypteridae > Polypterus > Polypterus bichir. Next base: position 114,215,476 of record JANRMT010062856.1, read on the forward strand.
ATTTTAATTTAATTTAATTTATTTTTATATAGCAGGCTTGTATTTACATGGTCAGAGCACTGCACACATTTTAGAGTTGTAGATTTAAAATAAAACCCAACATTACATGCAATAAACACAGATCTTTAATAAAAAATGACATTTTATAATAAATTTTGTTACTTTGTATAGCTGTTGTGTAATAGACTAGCTGCCCATTTAATATATAATATGCTTCAATTTAGATTTGATTAGTCATAAAGTGAATTTCTGTTGCTGATGAATTACTCATTTAGTTGATTCCAGCTCTTTGTGTCCCGATGAACACTTGACTACTCAGCTTTTCTCTTCATGTGAATGTCTTTATCTAGAGCTCATTTTCACACTTGCTAAGACATATACTTACCAAAATCCCTGTGTCTAAAAGATGTGCATTTTTATTTGGTTTATATTACCTAATTATTATATTTATAACAACGTTTTTAATCTTATTAACCATGTAAAGCTTTGTGTGATAATGCATTGCTGTTAAGGTCCTTTATAAAATAAAAATTAACTTGATTAATTGAAGTCTTGGAGTTGCTTTTCGACATGTTTTATGATGCTGTTCACCTAGTTTTCTTTCTGTCTCCTTCTTCCTCTTTAAAATGTAATATTTCCTATAATTATTGCTGTTTATGTCAGGTGTTCTTTTCTCAGGGCATGGCTGAAATGACAGATACATTTTAGTTGCATAACATTTTTAAACCCACTTAAATCAACCCTGGCTGCAGTGTCACAGGGCCTGCTTACACACATAACCAGAGATTCAGTTCCTCACACCTTTGGGATATGGGAGAAAAACAGGACTGCATGGAGAAAACCCCACACAAACAAAGGAAATCTGGTCTGAAACAACGTTAGAAAAATTTTGATGAGAACAGGCCATTCAGCCCAACAAGCTGACCAAACCTATCCACCTTATTCCTCCAAAACCACATGAAGTTGAGTTTTGAAATTCCCTAAAGTCCTACTGTCCACCACACTACTTAGTAACTTATTCCATGAGTCTATAAGTCTCTGTGTGAAGAAAAACGTCCCAGCATTTATGCAAAGTTCGCCCTGAAGAAGTTTCCAACTGTGCCCGCTACGTTGATGGTGAACTCATTTCAAAGTAACATTCTCCACTAATTCCTCTCATAAAGTACTTCCATATTTTCACCTCTTTATCTCCATTTGCCAAACCTGAAAATGTTTAATTCCTTCAATCTTTTCCTGCAGTCCCGGAATCAGCCTATTTGCTCTCTTCTGGACTTTTTCTAGTATTGCTATATTTTTTTTTTTTGTAGCCTGAACACTAAGATGGCATGCTGGACTCCAGATGAGGCCTCACAATTGTATTATATTAAGCTTAACCTCTTTAAATGTGTACTCTGCCCATTGTGCTATATAACCTAATGTTATCTAAGCCTTCCTAATGGCTTCTAAAGACAATTCTGGACCCACAGTGACTCCTAGGGATACTTTAAGGGGTACTTTAGACCAGTGTTCCTCAACCACTCAGTCACCACCCATTTTTGGTTCATGGGTTGTGAGTATTATTTATACTGACAGTGGGTTGCTTTGTTTCATTCACCCCAGTGGGTCATGAAGACACATGTGTGAAAAAGTGGGTTGCAACATCGCAAAAGTTGAGAAACACTGCTTTAGACAATCTTCTAAAATGGCCAGGAATACATGGCAATACAAATGAATTAAATTGTCTTCCGGTTTTTGGGTTATCTGAGTGTATGCTCAATAGTTCTAACTTTTATAACAAAGTATATTTGAAATAAAATAAAGCAATATGGCTGTGGAACGTAAGGATATAAATCATACTAATAAGTTGCAGTCACATTTATTTTTACTTTATTATTTTACATAACATAATGAGTATGATTCCAGTTTATATAAAACAGACGGATTTTTCATTTTACTTGAAAGAGCACCATGTGCATTCAAGGTGGCTTTATATTATCTGCAGCTCTACCTCCAAATCCCCTAAAGCACAAGGTAGAGTGTAATTTGAATGCTGAAACAAAGTGTCATGTGTTTGAGCAACTAGAGCCACAGGCAAACTATTGTCTGCTCCCATGACTCACAGTGTGATAAAAAAGGACCCCCTGCTCTCTGTCCCACCTCTGCCTGGCAATTCGCAGAAGCATGACCAAACGTGTCTGTGAAACTGATAATAATAAAAGTTTGTTTGACTTTTTGTTCAAAGACGGTGCTCATCAGAGTTTATCAAACAAGACACAGATACCTCAAGGAAGTGCGGCTTAAAGCCCCAGTGACAGCCTGAAGGAAAGATGAGTTTTGCTGCCGACACAGTATTTTATTTAACAAGCTGATGATTTCAAAGAATTCAGGACCCAAGTCTCTGTGAGCGAGAACACGTTTCCAACCCTTGCTAATGGAATGTACTGTGTTTATTGTAACCTAATTTCCCACACCACAGAAAGGGAAGTAGTTTAAAAGAGGTTTAAGTGAACTGCTCAGTTTGAAACTAGGGTCTGAAGAAGAAACTCACATGAAAAAGGTTGTATCAGCAATTTTGTCATCTGCATCATCATGATGACCGAAGTTGAAAAGGCATCTTAATGAATATCCATACAATGAATCTCTTAAAGCATTTAGACATATTATCTACTTGAATCTGCTTAGCTTCTTGCATTTTTTATATATTGTATATGTTTTATTTTTGAAAAACAGAACATTACAATGGCATGCTGCTCAACCAAACATCCACCTTAATAAAAGTGTTTGTGTATCTGTGTGTCCATCTAGTTGCTTTGTCACTGTCATTCCAAATGATGGAAACTTTATATTAAGAAAATGAATTGAATTTGTCATTCCAACAGATGGCACATCACAAACCTAAACACTGCTTTTGTGAACCCCACACCAAATAGTATATAACAGAGAAGTATGCATTGCATGGTGTCCTACAAAATGATAACACTGAGGTATATGTTGATCACTTAGATGGGTAAAACAGCTATTATAATCTTCTTCTTCTTTCAGCTGCTCCCATTAGGGGTTGCCACAGCGGTTCATCTTCTTCCATATCATTCTGAGCTTCATTCTTCTCCTCTCTAGAGCATATCTCCACCTCTCCAGGGTCTCCTCAACCTGCTCCCTACTATCGCTACAGATCACAATGTCATCAGCAAACATCATAGTCCATGGGGACTCCTGTCTAACCTCGTCTGTTAACCTGTCCATCATCATTGCAAATAAGAAAGGGCTCAGAGCCAATCCCTGATGTAATCCCACCTCCACGTTGAATGCATCCGTCACTCCTACCTCAGACGTCACCACTGTCACATTTCCCTCATACATATCCTGTACAACTCTTACGTACTTCTCTGCCACTCCCAATTTCCTCATACAATACCACAGCTCCTCTCGAGGCACCCTGTCATATGCTTTCTCCAGGTCCACAAAGACGCAATGCAACTCCTTCTGGGCTTCTCTAAACTTCTCCATCAACATCCTTAGAGCAAACATTGCATCTGTGGTGCTCTTTCTTGGCATGAAACCATTCTGCTGCTCACTAAGCATCACCTCACTTCTTAACCTAGGTTCCACTACTCTTTCCCATAACTTCATGCTGTGGCTCATCAATTTTATTCCCCTGTAGTTACTGCATTAATATTAACATAAAAGATACAACCATTTACTTCAAAATAAATAGAGAAAAAACAAAGGAAAAACAAAGGAATACAATGGGAAAAAACACAAAATGATTCAAACTACATCAATGAGAAAGAGGAAAAGAAAAGAGACACAAGCAAAAAAAAAATCTAACTTTTTAAAAATGATAGACAACTAATAGCAGTCCCAGCATGCTTATTCTAAAATAATGTTAATGAATTCTAGCCATGTTTTAAAAAAGATGCTAGTGGCATAGTTAAGGATATTGCAATCAATTTATCCCAATGCACTTTAAAGCTATCTGGGAGTAGACCATATAATGTTCTTGATGGATTAGGAGCAATTGTAACATGGAGATGTCTATATAGATTTTTACCCATAATTATATTAATTTTGTGCATTCCTAAAAATTATGGCCTAGTGATGCTTGAACAAGTTGTCATCATTTGCAGGTTGGGACTTGCCGTGGGTACCTTTTGGACAATTTTAAATGAGATGAATGTAAGTGTTATAAGACCTTTAGTTGAATAATGTAATGCCTGGTGCATATAGAGCTAGAATGTATTGTAGGTGTAGTTGTGTTCCACATACCTTGTTGCATTAACCAAAGTTTATCATGACAATTGTGTAATTGTTTACTTGCAGCATTTCTGCAACTGGAACACTGGCAAGATAAATGACTTGATCAGGTCCCCACCACGAATGACTTGTCTGGGTTGAGCCCATTATGCTCTTAAGCCATGGCCACTAAGTCAAGTAAAAATAAAGCATATACCAAATGTGCTATGATTAACTTTACTGTGGACATCTCACCGACTCTGACAATTGGCTTTTTTAATGACAAGAAGTCTCAGGAGCTGCACAGGTTACACAAATGTCTTCATGCCCCAGAACTGGACACATTGTTCAACTGCTTACTGTTCTGTGCACAGTTTGAGCCCCATGTGAAACTGTGTGCACGCATGGTTAACTCAGCATTAAGTGTCACCAGACACCTAGTAAGAGATGCAGTTTCATTGACAGCAGAGGAACTAGAAAACAAAAATAAAGGTAAAATGCAAAAAAAAAAAAAAAACAGATATCCTATTGCTCAAGTATGAGTATCAGTCAAAAAAAATTCATATAAACATATTTACTGTACATTGGCTGTAGTATTACCACAGAACAAAGAATTAGTCTTATTCATCATTGAGTGTAGTCTCAAAACTTGCAGATGTGCTCTAAACCATGTCAACGGTGGAGTAAATAATCTGTATGAACATGTTTTATTTTCAATTTTTGGTTGTCTTTTAAACTCAGCTCACCCTATGGAATACCTCATTAAAACTACTAGTGAAATTTGTGAAGCTTTTGCTTTATTTTTTAAACACAAAATAAATGATATTAGAAATAACATAATACAACCCCCCAGAGTTAATCTAATTGAATTCCAGCATACCATTTTAAGTGTGTTAAATTCTTTTAATGGGATAAATCTACCCGGTCTATGTAAAATAAATTCTCAGTTGAAACCCTTCACCAGTGTCTTTGATCCAGTACCAACAGGCTTTTTTAAAGTAGACTCTGATGTCCTATGTGATAGTGTACTTGACATAGTGAACTCGTCATTAGATACATGGGTCTACCCTGACTGTCTAAAGACTGCATTTGTCTTTGACAATTTTAGACCAATTTCTAACCCGCCTTTCTTAAGTATTTTCTAGAAAAGGCAGTTATTAAGCAGCTCAATGATTACTTGAATAAACATTCTATTCTTGAAAACTTTCGGTCAGGTTTTAGAACAAACTATAATGCAGAAACTGCACTTTTTATATTGTATATAGTGTACCACAAGGATCTATTTTGGGTCCGCTGCTTTTTTCCTATCTATATGCTTCCATTATGTCAGATCATCGCAAGCATAAGGTGAGCTACCACAGCTATGCAGACGACACACAGCTTTATTTATTGCTAGCGCATGATGACCCTGATACTCTTGACTCTCTGATCCAATGTCTTAGCAGTATTTCCGGTTAGATGAGTAATAACATTTTTTAAAACTAAATAAGGAGAAAAAAGAAATCTTAGTGATTGGCAAACATGGATGTAGTGAGGATATTGGAAATAAATTTGATCCCTTAGGTTTAAAAATTAAATTAAAAAAGTCGAAAGTAAAGAATTTAGGGGTAATCACTGGACTCTGATCTAAACTTTAAATCACATAATAACCAGATTATTAGGACTGCTTTCATTCACTTAGGGAACACAGCAAAAGTTAGACTTTTAATAACTTTATAAGATGCTGAAAAATGTGTTCATGTTTTTGTTTTTAGTCAACTAGATTACTGTAATGGGAAAGGTGCTATATAAATAAAATGTATTATTATTATAATTAATGCTCTTCTAACAGATAACCCAAAAAAGACATTAATTGGTTGCAATTAGTGCAGCATGCTGCAGCCATAATCTTAACTAGAAAAAGAAAATTTGAGCACATCTCACCAGTTTAGGTGTCATTACATTGTTTGCCTGTGTCGTTCAGAATTGACTTTAAAATACTACTAATAGTTTATAAAGCTTTAAATAATCTTGCTCTGTCCTATATTTTGGAATGCCTGTCTCCCTACACTCCAAGTCTTAACCTAAGATCCTCAAATGGTGGTCTGCTTATTATTCATTAAACCAAGCTTAAATGAGGTGGTAAGGCGGCCTTTTGCTGTTATGCACATAAAATCTGGAATACTTCATCTATGAATACTCGCCAAGCTAACTCTGTGAAACATTTTAAAAAACTGCTAAAAACTCATTATTTTAATATGGCTTTTAGAATTATCATATCCTTCACAGATCCACAATCTGTACTAATATCCACTATTCTCTGTTGTTTTCTCCAGTTCTTCTGTGGTGGTGATCTGTGCTACCATCTACCACCACCTGATCAAGGCACCATACAGCTCCCTGCGATGATGGAATGAAGGTGGGCATGTCAGCTGTCCACGAGACCAACTCCATTAAATCCCATCATGGGAAGCATGAAATCTATGAGGTTTGATTTAGGAATAATTATGTTAGGCAGAATGACCATTGGTGACTGAGCAGACTATTGGCCTTGGAACCCCAGCAGATTTTATTTTTTTCTCCAGCCTAACTGGAGTTTTTTTTTTGTTGTTTTTTCTGTCCTCCCGGCCATCTAACTTTACCTTGTTGTTTTGTTATTTATTCTTTAATATCATGGCTTATTTTTAATTGTTTTATCTTCTTGTAATTTTGTTGTCATCTTGTAAAGCACTTTGGGCTACATTTTTCTATAAAAATGTGCTATATAGATTAAAGTTGTTGTTGCATGTGGCTGACATGGGTGCCTGCAATAGAAGGGCATGGGCCTGGAGGTAGGAAAAAAGAGAAATGTCCTGTGGTTTTATTTTTTACGTTTAAACTGTTGCTAAAATTTATCTGCAAAGTTTACTCCCTTTTACTAAGAGACAGACTGGTAACTATATAAGCTCTACAAATAACAGCAGATTTCTATTGCTGATGTCTTATGCTTCTGCACATGTACCCACCAGAATGAATTGTGCATGATTCACGCATGTTTATTCCACAATTCTCACTTCATTATAACAACAGAATAAAGTTCCAGCACATGAAAATGTGAAAAATAACCTGGTTGACCACTGCTATAATCAGTTGTTTCAAATCAGATGTGATTTTAGTGCCATTCAGGATTTGGTGTAATCTCAGTTTATGGTGATCAGAAGTAGATGAAGTTTCAGCTAATGAAAATGAGAGTTGTATAACTGTTGGCCACAGTTAGGTTATTTGTTTAATGTTATTAGAAGCATTGTTTTCAAGCTAAAGTTTTCTAATTTTATGGTAATGAAAGTAGGTGCAGTTTCAGCAAATAAAAATACTAACCTCAATCGCTGCTTCAGATTAGTTGCTGTTTTAGTCTCAACCATGATTTGATATAATTTAATTTGAAGATGCTAAAAAATAGATGTTTTATTAAAGTCAGATTGGTCATAAAATGGCTGACCAGTGTTTTCTTTAGATTAGGTGGATTTTTAGACTAATCTCACATTTGGGTGAATACTTGCTTAATAATGAGGGTGAAATCCAGTTTCTATGAGTAGATATATTAACCACACTGAGTGGTTATTTTTAACAGAGGTCTTGTCCATTGTTTTGGAGTGGATGCAACTTGAGTGCCAGCCAGGACTGGGTGCATTCTCAGTTTATGATGATCAGAAGTAAATTAGGTTTTAGCTAATGGATATGTGAACCCAGCCAGGTTTGGGTACTTTTGTAGCCATATAGTTTCAGAGCTAGTGCATTAGTCAGTCATTTCCAAAATTGTGCCGTATCAGTTGATGACCACCGGTGAATGACATTTCTGCCAATAAAGATGTAACACTGCCTGTTAAATCTTACCACTCTATTTTCCCAGGTTAAACTAAACTCTGTTTCAGTCATACCCATGTCCGGACATAATGTAAATCACACCTCTCATGACTGGCGATATTTTTCCTCCGAGTCCCTGCAGTAAATACAGCTCGTAACTCACAAAGATGTACAGTATAGCTATATAAGTGATGAGAATGACTTTGAATGGAGAAAAAAAGATGCCCAGGCCCTAAGCGTATAACTGTTCTGTGAATCAGGACAATCGTTTATCTTCCTCTTGCTAGGCGGCTCACGTTTATATTGTCCAGTTCAGAAAGATACTTTGTCAAAACCTCCGCTGAAACAGACAGTTGGAAGTGGAGCGAGCGACTTCGCTCATGCAGTTAGGAATCTGAGCCAATCATGTGACGAGGGGGTGGGGTTTAGTTGGCGCGCAGCCAGTAGCACAAAACGCTGGGATTGTATGGAGGAGGAAAAAGATCAGTAACATGACTAACGGAACAGCCCCGATGTGTTCATATTTCCACCTATGAGAATGCGGGCTATGGTAATTGTGAACATGCTAAAGCGCATTGTTTGAAGAAAAGAAAAAGGGGGAAAGCAGCGGCTCGAGCAGCAGTCATTTGCATCACAGTTACAGGGAGAGGGGAAAGTGAGAATGGCCTGGATGGGGAAGGTAAATCACATCTCTGAAATGCTTTCATTCATGGGGCGGTGGGGTGGGGGGGTTAGTGCTAGGAGAGTCCTGTGGATGATATCCTGCCATTTATGGTTGTAACTCACGAGAAATGACCACGGAGGCAACCGTGTTAGCCACGCGCGCACGAAAGCCTTGAACGTGCAAACGCGCAGCCTGTCGCTCCGTGGGAAACGCGCAGCGTCACGGGATCCCCTGTGGAAAGAACACTCCCCCATTATTAGCACTACCAAACATCTCAGTTATGCTGACGAAAAGGGATTAAGTATACGAAATGGACGTGGATAACTTGTGTGCGTGTGTATGTGCCATTATAGCCAGGCTTCGCCATGAGAAAAACACAAAAAAACGTGCAGCCTGACGCGACGTGGATTTCCCTCCCCCGTCGCTTGCATTCTGTTCCCCTCTGCGATTCAGACAACTAGAGCAATGAAATGACGGCAGACGCGATACAACCCGAGAGATGGCGGAGACAAATGTCTCTTAGTTTGTTAAATGTCGCACTGCTTGAGGGCTTTGTGTGAAACATGGAGCGCTTCGGCATCCTGCACAACTCGGATCTCCGCGACGCGAGTTTGGTGCCTCGGGCACGCGCACAAGCACGCGCTCGTATTCACTCGATTGTATTTTCTCAGTTGGGGGAGATCGCGTGCTGCGCTCTTAAGTGGAGTATATCATCTGGTAATCTGCCGAGACGTGCCACACTCACTGTCTCCATCGCTACTTGACACTTTAATGTGAAATCGAGAGATCATTCTCTTCTTGGTCGATTTTGGTCAGGGATCATTTTGTCTTTTTCTCACATTTGAAAAAATTAGTATCCGAGTTTACTTTTCGCACATGGGAAGTATTTGGAAAAAAAGACCAGTCTTTTTCTTGCACGTCCTGATTCGGAGCGGTTTAAACCACTTAATGATTCCACTCATTAGTTGATGTAGTGCCTTTCCTAGTGAGCACAAAGCAAAGAAGATTTACGCAATACAAAATAACTCAAGCATCGCGTTTAATATAAGTGTATCTCGCATTTTAAACAGTGTAATTTTGCATTAGTTACTGAATTTTCAAAGAAGTTCTTGCAAAAAATAGGCACAATATATCTGCAACTTTTTCTAAAGTTAATTTTATGTTAAAGATCAAACAAATTATGCTGAAGATTAAAAGTCAAGATTCAGAATTCGCAGGTAGTGTTATCAGTACACTGTTAGTATAAGTGATCACTACTAATTTAGTTAGAGAATTTATAAAATAGACACAGTTTTTCCAGTGTTCACAACAAAACTTTCAAAGCAATTTGTAGAAAATTGCTTTATTATTGTTACGCTTGTATTTGTTTATTTAGTAGCCTGACTAATTCAAATCTAATTATGACACTCAGACATGTGAAGAGTAAAGAGCATGGCCCCCATGTAAGTGCTAACCAACATCCATCCTTTTCCTGGACTAGGTAATTTAGTTTGGAGTTGTGGGGAGTCACAACCCCTCTGGGAAGCATTGAACACACATTTGAACCAACCCTGGACAGGGCGCAAGACCACTTACACACACAGTCACAAGTTAGAGTTGCCATTACCCAACTGCATCGCTTTTAGGTGTATATTAGCTAGGCAGTGGGTATATCACTTACTCATTTGTGAAAAAAAGTTGGGAAATAATAATAAAAAAGACAACGCAGCATGCTACACCGTGTGCCTAATGCTATTAAGATAAGCACTGACACCCTATTAACGAGTTAGAAAATGAAGGGATAGATGGAACTAAAAATGTACAAAAACGTGAGATAGCATTAAAATTACACAACAAAAAATTTGCATACACTAGTGAAACAGATGGACATACACTACTACACTACAATGAAAATAAAACCCGTTAAAGATAAGGAGCTGTTGATACTTCTTATTGTTTCTAGTTACTTCTTTAAATTTGTCTAGAAGTGATAATGTATTTTGCGTGACTCTCAACAGATGTCACTGCTCTTCTTTTTCTTTTTGCCATTATGATGGTTATCTCTAGGTTTTTTCAATTACTTTGCCCTAAACACTCGACCACAGGTCACTTTGCTGTCTTTTATGGCCACCAGGTTGCTGCTACCTAAAATGTTATATTCAGGATTACTTCTTGCTTGTCTATGTGAGGTATATCAGCGTCTTTTCATCTTATTCTTTTTCACGCATTATTACATAATTGCCTTCTGCTATGTGCTTGATGCTCAGTAGATGTCACTCCTGTTGTTTTTCTTTCTGCCATCATGGTGCTTATCACTTGGTTTCTCGATCACCTTGCCGCACAAACATGACCACAGGTCATGGCCACCAGGTTGCCACTACCTAAACCTTTTTGAATTTCCAGTACATAGTAGGTCATGGGCTTTTGATTAATATAATGATCCAGCCTCTAGTCCCAGCAATTTCCAAGTAATCATGTGACAGACGGACAAACCTTAGCATTTTATGTATAGGTATTACATTCAAATACAAATATCATATACATAATTATATGCACAAATATTATATATAATATGTATAAGTTTGTGTAAATACACATCAATATCATATAAATAAAAAATTAAATTAATAATATACATAATGCATAAAAAATACTTTGAACTTTGCATTATGTTGTACAGCAAATATGGCCTCTCTTTGAATGCATATGATTGTAGGATGTTGTTACACAGTTCAAGAATTGTTTAGCAGCCATTAATTTAGTTTGTCTGTTAATGTTGGATCGGTACAAAAATTTTGACTTTGGTATCGATACCAACTTTTGGATCTCAGTACCGGTACCAAAACGATTCCAAAGCAACTGATTGATAACTCCAAATCCCCCTGGCTTACTCCAGCCATCCTGCTGCTGCCACACCATTGCTCCACACTATGCACTGCTTCCCTCTTGATAGCTGTGAAGTCCCAATCGCCTTGGAGCAATAAAGAGGGGTGTTCCCTAGTGAAGTTCAGATCTAAGCAATAATACAGGGTTGGGCTCACCTGTGACATCCCAATCATGTTGAAGCAATAAGCTGGTAGCCCCTCTTGAAGTCATGATCTCCGTGTGAAAGAAGTAAAGTTCTGATCGCTTTGAAAACATGTAGTTTTGTTCCGTGAAGTCCATGAAATTGACTTTTTTCTGCATTAAGGAGTGTTGGGAGGAGGAGGATTAAGAGTATCGCTGATGTTTTCTTTTGGTACTGAAAATCCTGAAATTATGGTGTAGTATTGTTGTAAAATTTGGGCTTTTTTCGTGTTGTCCAGTACCGGTGTACCGTGCATCCCTAGTATTTACACATAGCCTTTCTTTGAAGATGAAGTATGTAAAACACTGTTGGTGTCTGAATGGATCAGAGAGTATACTCGTATCATAGACTGGAATTAAACATAAAGCTTTCATATTTTTTTTGTAAGTTTTCACATGTTGTCCACACTAATTTAGTTGTGTTACTAGACATCACTAACCTTATTGAAGCTTTATGGTGGGATAGGTGGGGAATTTAAAATAAAGCATGCTATTCAAAATTGTGCATTTTTGCCTTTAGAATGGTCATAATTTCATTTAGTGCCTTGTTTCCTTTAAGAGTTTTTATATTTAGTCTTTTGTGTAGTGTCGTTTTGCCTTTGTCTTACTCTTTTTGGAAACTTTCATGCCTTTCTGGTTTTTGATCTCGCCATGTTTATTGGGCTACCTCTGCTCAATGGTTGCTGAATGAATATTACTTTGATTCCTGTCTTCAGCCCTCTGATTTCTGCTGTGGTGTTGAGTATGTCTTGTGCTGTCAGTATTGTTAGTCTCAGCTACGCTTTTTATCTTTGGGGTTTTGCAGCACCACAATGAGCAGAAGGCCATGCCTTGAAGGTACATATGAGCAGCACTAACTTGGCAGACGGTTCAAGTCAGCAATCAAGCAGAAAAAGTTACAACTAATTATGGCTTCTTCACAACATGTCTCTGTAGTACATATCTAACACTGAGGTAATGGTATCTGTACAAGGGCAACACGAAGTACAAACTACCAGCTGGAGGAGTTCCTCAGTTTTCCCTTCTGCTGTGCCCTATGCCATCTACTGTGGGCAAAGTGGGCAGCATCTTTGAGCCAGTTTAATTGAGCAAACTCTGTCAAAACGAATGTGGAGTAGAATAGCTAACTGGCCAGTGTGAAAGGCATATAAAAGACTGGTTTCCTGTCTATCTTAAGAGTTCTCTGCATCTTTACTTTCAGTAGTACACGAGGGCTTGCTTTTAGGATAATGAAACCAACATTCCCTCAGAACTTTTACTTAAAGTAACATTTTCAGAACAACCAGTCTAATAAGAAGTGCTATTTGGAACTCCATCCCTTTAGTAATCTGTGTGCAACTTTTGTTATTAATGATTTCATATTGTGGTACAAAACTGCTTCTGACTGGAGTGATCAACTGTCTTTATCCTTCCTCAGTGTAGCTTTGAATTTTGTTCTTTTTAACCAAAAACTTGTGCAGTGTGTACTATGAATAATAATAGGAAACATTTTAAACTTGCAGGAAAAAAATATTGCATCCAAGAGTGGACTAGCATGTTCTTTTTGAGTTGGAACTGTGCAGCTAGCTCATTATTCATCACATTCTAATTGAAATTCATGTCCACAAGGAATGTAACCCAGGTCATCCAAAAGGAAATTGAATAGATTGTTTCTTTGCCATCATCAGTTTTTAATTAAGAGATTTACTCAGCTCTGCAAGCATAAGAAAAAGAAAATGTTGTGAGGTTATTCATGATAAATAAATCCTCATTTTTAAAGCCTGTGCTTTAATTCTGAAAAGCTATTTTTCTCACATATGCAGGGCTTTTTCCTCTCTTTTGAAAGGTACCTCTATTAATAGTGTCTGTTAGTTTCTTTTGGATCAAGGTGAAATAAGTAATCTTGTTGCTTGATACACAGTAGATAAAAATAATGACTTTTTTAGATTTAGGAACAACATTATGTACATGCCAGAGGTTATTTAAAGAGGAATGAAGCTGGACAGATTCCTCACGTAATGCCTGGGACTCTGAAAAATGAGGCAAACCACCACAAATATACCTAAAAGAAAAGGGAGCCTCTGCTTAGTTCAGTATTAAATGCAGAATGAAAGAAAAGTTAAGTCTGAAATTACACAGTCATTCGCTTTGATTGTATGAGGAACTAGCAGAATACCCGCGCTTCGCAGCGGAGAAGTAGTGTGTTAAAGAAGTTATGAAAAAGAAAAGGAAACATTTTAAAAATAACGTAACATGATTGTTAATGTAATTGTTTTGTCACTGATATGAGTGTTGCTGTAATATATATAGACACAGACACACACACATACACACACACACACAAACATATATATATATAAATACTAGCAGAATACCCGTGCTTCGCAGCGGAGAAGTAGTGTGTTAAAGAAGTTATGAAAAAGAAAAGGAAATATTTTAAAAATAACGCAACATGATTGTTAATGTAATTGTTTTGTCATTGATATGAGTGTTGTTGTCATATCTATCTATATATATATATCTATACTAATAAACGGCAAAGCCCTCACTGACTCACTCACTCACTCACTCACTCACTCACTGACTGACTGACTCATCACTAATTCTCCAACTTCCTGTGTAGGTAGAAGGCTGAAATTTGGCAGGCTTATTCCTTACAGCTTCCTTACAAAAGTTGGGCAGGTTTCATTTTCGAAACCTTTCATTTTGAAACCTTTTCATTTCAAAATTCTACGCGTAATGGTCATAACTGGAAGCTGTTTTTCTCCATTTACTGTAATGGAGATGAGCTTGAAACCCGTGGGGGCGGAGTTTCGTGTGACATCATCACGCCTCCCACGTAATCACGCAGTACGTAGAAAACCAGGAAGAGGCCCAAAAAGCGCTGAAGAAAACATGCATTATATAATTGAGAAGGCAGCGAAACAATAAGAAGCGAGCGAGTGACATATACAACCATATTCATGAGTTCTGCTACTTCGGAAACAAAGCACGATGTAAACCTAAACTTTAAATTAAGTTCATAGACAGGCTGCGGCTGGCGTTTGTAATTTAGTGCCTGCTCATATAAGGCCGTCCGTCAGCGGCAATCCAATAGAAACACTGCCACGGGTAAATATTCACGGGTGAAGGACTGTGCTTATGCAGAGGAGGATGAGATGGTCAGGGTGGTGTTTGGCACAAACTCAGCGAAACTGCGAGAGAAAGTTTTAAGTGCCGGGACTTCGGTAGCATTAGATACAGCCATGGACATAGCACGACATGGCAACAGCACCGCTGGGAACCTTCGATGCATGTACACCGAGCGGCTCACGTGAACTGACGCAGTGCACAGACAAAAAGCAACAGTTCCGAAGCGCGCTGAACAAAAACCGAATTACACAATTGAAAAGGCAGCAAAAAAATATGAAGCGTCTGATACATACAAGATACTGTAAGTATGTAATAAGTGCAGCTACTGCAGAAACAAAGCACACGGTGGAAAAAGTGAATGTCCCGCTAAAGGAAGACAGTGTTAAAAAAAAAAACCCGTGCATGCAGTGTGTCAGGTCTCAGATAAAGAAGAAGACGAGCTGTTTATTGATGCAGTAAGAAACGTGTATATATATACCCCGATCTACATACTCGAATAATGAATACTTTATTCGCAATCAATGATTGTTTTGGTAAAGCCATACTCAGTGTATTCATTAGATGAACGGTAAAGAAGTAAGAGCGAGGGGAGGGTCACTTATTGAGGCATGCAGGCAAAACCACATTAGCACGCGGGCTCGATGTACGAAAAAATATATCTTTTCAAGTTCTATTTAGTCCATATGGGTCAAACTCAAGGGCCACGGGCCACATCTGGCCCGGCGTGTAATTATATCCGGCCCGCGAGATCATTTTATATACTGTATTATTGTTATTAATGGCCCGGGTATATGAAGCGCTGGTAACACAATAAACTACAGATCCCATAATGCAGCGCTTCAGCTGCCTTGCCGAACACTTACCGCGTTAATCAAGTCTAGCTTATGATGCTGCAAGTTATTGTGAAGCTAGCCCACACGATGCCAAAGAGAAAAGGTGATTCTGAACATAGAGCCTTTAAAAACCGATGGGAGGCTGAGTATATGTTTACTGACATTGCCGTTAAACCCGTGTGTCTCATTTGTGGAGCTAATGTGGCTGTAATTACAGAA
>JANRMT010062856.1:114237269-114278874 GCA_026402145.1 Polypterus bichir lapradei
GCAGAACCCGTGGATTAAATAAAAAGGTTGCCTCGTTGGCGAAGCAAGGAAAAAGGACTTTCGTACATGTCGTTTGTTTATAAAACAGCGCAGAAGCTGTGAGAAAGCTGTTTCTTTGTTGAAGCAAGGATACGAATAAAGACACCGCAGCGAAGAATGGCCTTATATGGGCAGGCAGTCAATTACATGGGAGGCGTGCTGAGTTGCGCAGCAGCCTTACATATGAATATGCTAAGTGTTGACTAAATAGAAGTTGAAAAGATATATTTTTTCAAATGTGATCGCGCAATTCAGATCGAGTTGACTCGCACTACAGTACATCGAGCCCGCGTGCTATTGTGGTTTTGCCTGCGTGCCTCAATAAGTTACCCTCCCCTCGCTCTTACTTTTTTACCGTTCATCTAATGAATACACTGAGTATGGCTTTACCAAAACAATCATTGATCACGAATAAAGTATCCATTATTCATAAAGCTTCAATTGGTGATTGTCTTTCTGCGTTAACCGCATATTTTTTTATACGTCTCAAATCAAGGGGATGCGAGGCTAAAATGAATCGGGAAGCACACGTACAGACTCAGTGCATCCCCTCTCGGGAATCGAACTTCGGACGCCGGCGCTAGAGGCGAACCCTCTACTATTGCGCCACGGCGTGTGGTTTGTCTATTTGAGCGTAGCAGTGTAATTCGGTTTTTGTTCAGCACTCTTTGGAACTGTTGCTTTTTGTCTGCGCACTGCGTCAGTTCACGTGAGCCGCTGAATATGGTTTTATATGTCACTCGCTCGCTTCTAATTGTTTCGCTGCCTTCTTAATTATATAATGTATGTTTTCTTCAACAGTTTTTGGAGCTCTTCCTGGTTTTCTACGTACTGCGTGATTACATGGGAGGCGTGATGATGTCACACGAAACTCCGCCCCTCCACGGCTTTCGAGCTCAACTCCATTACAGTATATGCAGAAAAATAGCTTCCAGTTATGACCATTACGCGTAGAATTTTGAAATGAAACCTGCCCAACTTTTGTAAGGAAGCTGTAAGGAATGAGCCTGTCAAATTTCAGCCTTCTACCTACACGGGAAGTTGGAGAATTAGTGATGAGTCAGTCAGTCAGTCAGTGAGGGCTTTGCCTTTTATTAGTATAGATTTTGGTTCAAAATATTACAGGAACTCAAGTTTAAAGTTTTGTTTTCTTTGTAAATACATTATTATTGTTGTTTGTATGTAGGAAAGTTCTGTTCATAGAATCTTTCCTAGCTTGTGGAAAAATGATGCAGTGGAGTATTGTGATATACTTTTGCCACAAAATATCATTGATCCAAAAAGGAAGATTATCAGGATTTTTTCAATTTTTGTGCCATGTGTATTCATGATAATCTGTAAGGCAGGGTTAACATTTGTGGTTCCAATAGATGTCTAACATTACCAGATTTATTGCTTTTATCAGTCCTATGCCAAATGCTCAGTCCATATTTATGTTGTGTGTTTGGGTTAATTTTGGTTTAAAGAATGTTACAGTAAAAAAAGAGCTTAATATGAAAGTTGTTAAAATCAAGTACTCTGACAAGCTACAAGTTAGAACTGTGTCTTTATCTCCAGCTGATAGGAATCGTTGACGGCTGATTTACAGTATACACCATTTATAATTCACAAATTAATCAAAAAGACAGAAGAAGCCAGAAACCTGTGAGTGTTTTGGTTGTTCCCATACTGACTGATTAAAGAGAGCTAAAGCAAAGCTATAGAGCAAAAGTGAAGGAGGCCAGCATCACAGGATGTCTTTTGACTTGCACCTCATGGCTACATGCATGTATGTAGCCCCAAGAATTTTAAACACACATTTATTAACTGTATATTCAAACAATATTTTAAATACAAAATATTTCAGTGTCAATTACTGGTTGACATTCCTACTAAGAACATATCAGCTAAGAACTCAACCTCGTACTGGTCATTTCTTGTAATAATATTTGTGTGTTATGTACTATAACTGAATATTCCTAGTCTTACTCAGACTCAGGACTGTGCTTATTTTCTTGAAAACCCTTTCCACTATCTAAAAAAAAAACTAAAGAAAGATACACAATATGGAAGACATTGACCTTCAATGAAATGTTCTTGGAATCTATTATACATATAACAAAACACTATGGTCTGTGTGTCCAGTCCCTCAAAGCAATCTGATTGGTCAGTTTGGCTTTGGTGATGCAATGAAATAGAAAGTGCAAATTAGAGACACACAAGTAGGAGTAAAAGCGCACACTGAGAGAGTCACCTTCAAAGATGGAATGCCCAAAACTGTACAGGAGGTGAGAAAGGCACCTTGAAAATAATGACTGAGTCTGAGAAGCAGGCTTAGGGAGTATCGGTGAAAGGGGGTTCAGATACACCTGCATACAGTGGAAAGCTTCTGAAAGTAAATGAAGAGCAAGAGATAGCAAATATTTTTTAATTATTATGTTACCTGTCTTTGACAGGTACATGTCTAGTATTAGACATACATATGCGCTTACGCTGAACCACAGCTAATAGATGGCACATGCATGCACTTTTACATTTTTCTGGTGCTTGCATGCATCTCAGTTCTCACTACGAAAGCTGTGTGTGTGTATGCAGCAGTCTGTTCTGTTTATGCTCAACCACAGTCATGGGAGTATTTGTGAATTCTACAGAAAATGTAGAAACTTTTACAAGTTTGACTTGCACTTGGTGAGATGGCGCATGCATGCACTTTTACATTTTTTCAGTACTTGCATGCACCTCACTTCTCATTCAACCCAAGCAGACAAATCCTGCTTTGTGGCATATGCACGTTGTATGTTCACACAACAAGCTACCATTTGTGCCACAGCTGCACTCGACTACATGTCTGTCTTGGACAAGATACGACCTGTCCCTGCCCACTTAGCTGATGCTTGTGCGAGTTCACCATTAATGTAAAATGCCGTGAGACCTAGCCCAAACACCATCAGCCAAACACTGATATTATTATAAAACACACGGGTTTATTAACAGTAATGTCCCTCACACAGTCCTGCATAGCACACAGTGCTCCCGCACCAATCACCCCAAATCACGGGCCTTCAAATGTCCGTGGGCCGCCTTTCTTCCCTCTGTCGCTGCAGCTTTGTCCACCTCCAGCTATCAACTCTTGCTCCCCGACTGTAGGAAGGCGGCCCACTTTATAGTCACCCGGACGTGCTCCAGGCGCTCACTGACGTTCCTGGTGTGGTGGAAGTGCCGCATGAGCACCCGGAAGCACTCTGGGCGTCGCTGGAAGGTCCTTCCTTCACCTTCCCAGGTGTGGCGGAAGTGTAGATCTCCCGGGATTTATGAGGATTGGGGCGCCCCCTGGCGGTAGCCACAGGCCCCCACGGGTTTGAGCCTCCCTGCTACTTCCCCGTGGTCCCCTTGCTGTCCAGGGCGGTTGCCCTCTCGGGGACCGGGGGACGCATAGATCTCCTTCCAGTCCTTCCAGGCGTCCCAGCTGGGTCTGGCCCCCAGCTTCCTGCCGCACTGGCTAGGGAGTCTTTGGGTTGTTTTTTCTCACGAAGACCTCATGCAGCTTGTTTTACATAATTCCATTACTATCATGTCACCTTTTTAGTATTTATCAGGATATAATCTGCCATTTTTAGAACTTAACTCAAAAATATGCAATGTTTGTTTGATTGATTGGTCATAATAAAATTCAAAATAAGTGGGGATGGATTGACCCAAGGGTTTTGTTGATTTGGTGGAAATAATTAACACTTCAGGCCATAGGGATATGGTTTCAACTTTAATTTCAGTCAAAAAGAGAGTGGATCACAGTATATTTAATCACATTTTTAAAATATTGCAAGACATGAAACAATTGCAGTATGGTTTTATTACGTGACTCATGTATCAGGAAATATATCATGGATTCTTTTACAATTGCCACACCTATAATAAAAATCTTTGCATTTATATAGTGCTTTATTCACTACTCAAAGCACTCAGTAATTGCCTTGCTCAAGGGCCCAGCAGAGCAGAGTCCCTTTTGGCATTTACGGGATTCGAACCAGCAGCCTTCCAGTTGTCAGTGCAGATCCCTAGCCTCAGAGCCACCACTCCGCCTATCAAGTTGGCATATTTCTCTTGGCCATGAAATGATGAACAACAATAATGACAAATAGCTATTCTTGGTATATTGCCTTCTGTATATTTTAGACTGATTCATATACAACACCACCTTCATTCATTAATTCAGTTTAGCTGTGGTGTGCTTTACTATGCCATCATTTTGAGTAAATGAACTAAAGAAAAATTACAGGAGGTTCATTTTACTCAGGTTATCTGTCTTTGTCATACAGGGAAATGGGCTGGAGTAATGTTTAAGAAGGCAATTGGTGCACTTCTTTGTCTTATTGTGACATGGCTTATATTGCTTTGCCTTGGGCTTATCACTACAAGCTTCTCTTACTGACTAATGAACTTAATCTGATATCAAATAAAACAGCAATAAGTAAGACATCATTGCACAGCTCTTTACTTGAATATTTCTTTTCACTGATTGTGAAAGCTTTAAAAGGGAGACAAAGAATAAACTATAAATGGTACAGTACAGTTGTAGACAGTAGTCACTTAGAACCATAATAGTAAATATCTGAGTCAATACAAAAGCAGGAATCAGTGTACGAATACAGCTGGCTGCAAAACAAATCCATTGGAAGCGCTGTAATAAACTTTCAGGAGGTATATTTATGTTTGTCATATGTTTTAGGCTTAGAGACAAATCAGCCTATCTGATGTACTCCTTGCCTCAGGCTGGTCCTGAACTATATGAGTCTTCTTGTGAAGCCAGCTTGGACCCACTGCAGTTTGCCAGTTGGACAAAGATTAGAGTAGATGATGCAGCTATCTGTCAGGGCCACAAGGCTTTTGCCCATCTGGACAAAACTGGCAGCTCTGTAATGATTATGTTTTTTGCCTTCAATACCATCCAGTCATGCAAGTGGATGAGCCTATGGTGTTCAGGATAATGGACTTTCTGTTGGACTGTGTTCCTGAGTTGCATGTATGCAACACTGAAGCACCACAAGGAATAGTACAGTACATTTTCTGTTCACCCTGTACACCTCAGATTATTAATATAATACCACGTTGTGTCACTTGAAGAAATTCTTCAGTTATTCTGCGCTAGTGGACTTTATTGGCAAGGAGATTGAGTCAGAGTATAAGAGCCAGTGGAAAAACTTTGTTTCTTGGTGCAGAAAGAATTGTCTGCAAATCAACATCAGATAAACCAAGGAATTGGTTATTCACCTTCACTGCAGCAAAGAGCTTTTACACCTGGTCATTATTAAGGGAGTGGATGTGGAGGTGGTGCACTACTATAGGTACTTAGGGACCCACATCAGTGACAAGCTGGACTGGTCTAGCAACACAGAACAACTGATATAAGAAAGGGCGGGGCGGAATCTTTTTTCTTAGGAGACTATGTTCCTTTAATTTGGGTAGTGACATCCTTTACATATTCTATAACTTTGTGATAGATGTGCGCTGGGCTGGTAACATCACTTCAAGAGACACCCAACAAATCAACAAGCTAATTAGGAAGGCAGGCTCAGTTATGGGATGCACTTGCGACTTGCAAAGAGGAGGGAATGAAGACAAAGCTGAAGGCGATTATGAACAATGCTGCACATTCTGTCTATGATCCTATGATTGAGTACTTTTAGCCAACAAATTAATTCAACATTTTGTAATAATACAAAACAAATTTGTATTATAAAATGCTTCCTGGGCTTCTATATACCTACAGCAATAATGCCTTATTGTCACTATTGTCTTATATGGGTTGTAATTCTTGAGTATGTTTGAGGAGGTTGCTTTTATGTGTGGTATAATAGTTCTAGATTTCTTGAGCACCTGTTAAAGCCAAACTTTACCTTTGGACAAATAAAGTACTATTTAAGTTTCTAAATTAAGTGAGAAATGTTATGTCTGCATTGAATGTAAAGAAGGGCAGGGATGATATATACTCTACAATTTCATGACTTTGGGATTTTTAGGGAAAAAACAGTGCAAAGTTTGTCACTTAGTTTCATTAAATAGCTGACTAAGAACAACAAATTTAAAAATGAGAATGCAAAAGCAGGGTGAAATTATGTTTTTTTATCTCAAAGTAATAAAATAATTTTTCTGAGGTACTAATTAAAATCAAAAATAATTCGATGAGCAGGAACTAGAAGTCTTTTTTATTGCTTTTTTTGTAGAAGTACTGGTTGGAAGTGAAGAAGAATGTTTTGGAAAAAGAACGCATGTCAATCTGATTGAAGAAAATTATAAAATAAATGGTCTCACTTTGCCTTAATCATGTTTCCAGAGATATTCTGAGTTTTCAAACTGTTAAATAATAGTGGGATTGTACAGTGTGTTTTCTTGCGACAAAAGTAAGAGAAAATGTAATAGTTACATTATGGATTATCTTCCATAGCGAGTATCAGTTCATATTAAATGGCACATAACAACCCATCTAATTGAAATACCATACTCATATTTTTTTCAAGTGCAAGTATTTCTGGATTTCATGACTTTATAAAGAAGACATAATTAGCTGGTAGTACAACATGAACCTGAAACCTTTAAGTTTCCAGCCAATATTGCTATAGATGAGGCCATGCTGAATGTTTTTTGTTAACGTAATATATTCTCACTTAAACATTGATCAGAGAGGTGTCACTCTTATAAATATTATGCTCTTTGGCATTTGTGGTCATATGTTTCAAAATCTACATTATGTACTAACAAGTGGTTGGGGTCCATCCTCACAGCATCAGATGTGCAAGAAGAACCATATTTGAACAGGACTCCATTACATTAAAGGACACTCTCACTAACACTGGGCTAGTGTTGTGTTATCATTTATCCACAAATGTGGGCGAGAAGTGTGGCACATGGAGAAAGGAAAACCTTTGCAAATATAAGGAGATATAGCACCCTGTAACATAGATAGTTTCTTACTGGGGACTGAACCTAGTTTCCTGGATCTCTGTTCCTACAGAGATAATCACTATATCACCGTGCTACTGTTTACTCCTTCTCTTTTTAGCACCGTTCCTAGTTCTTCGTTCTTGTTCTCCAGTTCTGTTATTTTCGGTTAAAAGATTGTTACAGTCTTCAACTGTTGTCTTCAAACTACATTTTCAAAAATATCGTTCAAGCAATTCCATTTTGAAAGGTGTAATCTGTAGTAACAAAATAGTGTATACAGAGCATATGATGAGTACTCTTAGCATTCATGAACCTGTGCAGTGCAAAAGTGGAAATATTGCTAACTTTAAAATCTCTCAAATAACAGTGACTTTGGCACCTGTAAATTTTCTCAGGACAGCAAATGCAGTTAATAATCGTCCTCTATATGTCTTCTGTACCCAAAAATATCCTGGCAGAGCAAATAGTCTAATCCACAGTACAGGGTCAGTATGCTTTGCCAAATAACAATCAACAGTTATGTATTTCTTTTTGGTATGAACGGCTTTTGGGCTGCAGCTCAGCTGAAATTATTCATGGCTTAGAGTTCTCTGAAGAGTTACTGGCTTGCACATTACAGATTACATTTCCAAAAGCAAATTCTCCAGTGTCTCATTTTAAGATGAAATAGTAAGTCTTTAAAGGGGCTTCCATTTTTTAGTAGATTACCTGATGTTGAACTGAGATGCTTAATTGTTATACAATAGCCCAAAAAAATATTTTGTAAAAATCCTGTTCAGTTTTTATTCTCCTCTGAAACTCTGTTGTCTCTCTTTTACCCTGTTGTACTGTGCACATTGACAGTGGATTAAACGATTCATCACTTTAGAGATGAGCATATTTAAAACTACTTTCATTTTCCTGCTCTTAGGGTATGGTGTGGTATGTAGAGTACCTCTGTGTATCTGTCCTCAACATTTTTTAATATACAAAAACTGCTGCCTAACTCACAGTTGTAACTTGACATGAACATTCATTCAGCAACCACAGTGAGGCTATCTGTGTCTCAAGAATGAGCTACAGTGTAGTCTAATCATTAATCCTTGTGTATTTTTATTGGTTGATGCCTTTGATTGTTACAGAGATGCAAGGATTTAGTTTACATAAAATAGATAATGCTTAATAATACAAAAATCCATTCCATGGTTCATGTAAATCACTGCTATTGTTTCTGCTGCAGTCTTAGAGTTTAACTGTATTGTTGCCAAAATGCTTGCATCACTTTTCATTTTATTGTTGTATCTTTCTCTCCAAAAATATTCATGTAATGAACACTTGCTTATAACAACCATACATATACTGTAAGTATTTGCTATGTATCTATTTTTTTTAATTCACTTCGATTATCTTGGGGTCCAGTACCCATCTTGGTAGCACTGGGATTAAGGTAGAAATCTTGTGGATAGAGTCCCAGCCCATTTTTGGCCTCATTGAAGCACACGCCAACAATAGACCATAGACAGAGTGAACTGTATCCAGAGACACATAAAGAACATATACACCCCACACAGACAGTGACCTGATTGGAACTTGGCCACTAGGAGCTGTGAGGCAGCAGTGTTAAACATACAGAAGGTTTACAATTTATGTAAAAACATGTTTTTCTGTGAGAAGTTTAGTACATTTTAGTTGATTTTACAGCCTTTTTTAAGAAAAAAATGAAATTGGCATTATTTTGTAAGTTAGTATCATGTAGTCAGTCTGTTTTCCTTGTGTTTTTTTATTTTATTTATCTGTTTAAAACATTACACTTAATATTTTGAACTAAGACATTATTTCTTAGTTTGAACAATAAATCTGTAATTTGAGAGGACTACTCACTTGTCATACCTGAAGCAGTTTGCGGGTGCAAGCTTAACAAGTTATTTGAAGGTGTTACCACAGAATGCTGGCATGATGGCTAATATGTTCAAAACACTATGTTTTTTTGCTGTTTATTTCAGTTATCCCTGGAAACTGAGATTCTGATATTTTAATTGGCAATATAGATTGCCTTGAGTTTTGAATGTTTACTATACAGTATGTCTGAACCTTCATAAACTGGTATGAAGTAAAGCCTACTGTAGTAGGTGTTCTGTCTGATTCTCACATCTGATGGTGATAAAAGGATTTCAGGAAATGTGTAACTTAGCGACTTTTTGCACAAATGTATTTGCAGATCTGCCTATGTGTCAAGTGTGCTCTCTCTGTATATCTTCTGGAGTGGAGATACTTAAAGGGAAAGTTCATACTTTTGTCAAATGGGACAAAACAATGTGGTGTAGTAGTAGTGTTAGTTATGGTTTTGTCACTGCCTGTGCAGTTAAAAATGTACAGCTGGTTGGATAGCATATGAACTTCATTATTTTCTGGTTCATCATGGAGCTGGAGAAAGGGGGTGTGTTGCATGTAAGAGTTTTACTGTACTCTTTACATGTAAGTGATTGGGTTTTAATTTATGGAGTTCAGTCCTTGTGTCATAATCACTGTTAGGCCTGGAACAAGTCATGTAATCTGCTTGTGCTGCAAGCGTACAAAATATACATATAAACATATTCAGTTAAATGTAATTTATTTTGATTTTACCTATAGTATACTAAAAGCTGTAATATTCTGATGTCAGTCATTATCCAACCCACTATATCCTAACACAGGGTCACGGGGGTCTGCTGGACCAATCCCAGCTAGCACAGGGCAGGAACAAATCCTGGGCAGAGCACCAGTCCACCACAGGGCACACACATACACACACACTAGGGACAATTTAGGATCGCCAGTACACCTAACCTGCATGTCTTTGGACTGTAGGAGGAAACTGGAGCACCCAGAGGAAATCCACACAGACACGGGGAGAACATGCAAACTCCACACAGGGAGGACCTGGGAAGCGAACCCGGGTCTCCTTACTGCGAGGCAGCAGTGCTACCACTGCGGCACCGTGCCGCCTTATTCTAATGTTATTTATTAAACATAAAGACTAAGACTTTTGCATATACAGTATACTGTCAACTAAGAATTTGTAATTTATTTTGATTTTATTTGACTTAATATTAATAGCATTTATGGTGGCCTTTGTCAAGATACACAGATGCTTTTATATTTGTTGTGGTGTAAACACAGCTTTTCTTGTTTTTTTTTTTTTTTACACATATGTTATAACTATTACTAAAGAATCACTTTTCACAGAATCTTTGATTTTATAGTAATTCAGGATATAAATGCCTATATATTAATCCATAATCCATAATTCACTTGTTACATGGACAGAACATTCTACAGATAAGAACACCTAAACCAAACATATTACTTACTACTGTATATTAGTCATTTTTGGGCAAGATGTTCACTTTTAAAATACTTGAAGTATGGGTAAAAAATTAATTCAATGCCTAATATACATCATTCCAAACAAACAAAACTGAAATATTTTTTGCCGTTAGACAGATATAGCTGTATTTTAATTTACTATGACATGTGACTACCCATTTGGCAGTTTTCTTCTTTTAAATTTAGGTATTTCTAAAGCTGTGAATGTGAGTTCTTCACAACGGCTATTAAACATTTTTCTTTCTCATTTATTGAACTGTGATGTAAATCCTTTGTTATAGTACTGAGGTAAGAACAGCAGGAATGGCTATAGCCTTTTTTAATATTTGTGGCTCAAGTTAATAGCAAAGTTGTCACCACAGTTTGCCTTATACATAGTTTAGAATGGATATACAGTTTAGATGTCTAAGGGTTGCCAATTTGGCTTCTCATTTTTATGTATTCATGTTTTCGCAAGCTGTGTTAGTGTAATGTTCTAGTTTATGGTTTAACTTGTCATACTATTTGAAAGCTTCAGAAAGTTCACTTTGCTGCAGTATAACACTAAACTAGATCTGAACTCTGGAACTATACAACTTTAACTTTCAACACTGAACTATACAGAAGGCTTATATTTAAAGAAAGCATAGCTAACTAGGGTTAGATTTGTTACCTTCTTACATCCCTTCAGAAAGTGTGTAGTCCTTTGGGTTTTTGATGTTATCTGTCTGTAGGCAAAATGAAAACATTTTGGTGAGAAAAACATTTCAGGACATGCAGTTTTTATTTTAAGCTGTGTCAAAGAATCAGGCCTTTTAGGCCAATTGGTGTTTATTATGGTGAGTGTTTCTCAATGGTAATGCTGTTTTGGTTGTTGTTTGCTTTATAATTTTGTAGCTTTAATAGTACATAGTGTAAGTTACAATATTCAAAAAGTACATATACGTCGCAGGTTGATATAATGTGCTTTAGTAACGTTTTATTTACAAATAAAAGCAAATACAGTTTTTGGAGGAATTTATTTTACAAAATGATGGAAGATTGCAACATTTTACTTAGCTAGGTCTATGCTTCTGCTTCATGAATATTAAGGTTAAAATAAATTGTGCTGCAGTGGAACATGGAGACTCATAAATTAAGAATGCTAGGGTGACTCCCTGCCATATCGGAAATTAAAATAATGTTTAAAAATTATATTAAAAACTTAATCATTTAAAATAACATCTGACCTAAAAATCATACTTCATCACTCACTGTTAGTTTTGGCAATACACTTATTGCTGTTTGAGATTAAGAACCAGACGCTCATTAAGACATTTAAACTACTAACAGTAGAGTATGTGTGACTTATGAGTAAAGAACCAAGGCTTAAATTGCCACGCACAGTGGAAGGCATTTGATTTGGGGCATTAAGAGTTTTAAAGAGGATGAGAAAAAGATAGGCTGCTATTTGTGGTTGCCCATAGAGAGGAGTGTCTGTAGTGACTAGTCATGCTTGTTAACCTAAAGGAAACTATTGAAATTGTTGAGCTACCAAAAATATGGATTTTTTTTTAAAAGATATAAATATGAAGTGAAAACAAACACATATGAAGGTTTTCATTTTTATACAGGGATGCCGTTATACATGTCAGTGCATCAGCGTCATAATATATTAGCCATTTAGCAACGCCATTACTAACAGAATATTATCAACATATATTTTATAAAATAAGAAACAAAATGCCAAGCTTTATCAACACACATTATGCAACATTTCAACCCAAATGCAAAAATTACAAATTTGTAGTTTTTTTTTTTTTACATTTTATGCCAAAAGCAAAAGATTTTCAGGTCGTGTTTTATTTCAAGCCAAATGCAACAAAAAATCCTTTTAACAACATGTTAAACAATATAGTAAATAACAGGCCCTGTCTTACTACACTAATTTGTACAAAATCCACCCCCGTGCTTTCACAGTTGAAAAATCATTAATGATAGCCACAAAATTCACTTGACATGCAAGCTTCTGATCAAACAAGGTTGCAAGACCGCTCAGTCTTTTTGGTACGTTGCTGAATGCAAGTAAGTAAAATCTGATGGAGGCCACTTTTATTCTGTTGAGGGCAGTGGGGTACTAAGAAACATCCATCCATCCATTATCCGATACGCTATATCCTAAATACAGGGTCACCTGGATCCAATCCCAGCCAACACAGGGCGCAAGGCAGGAAACAAACCTGGGCAGGGTGCCAGCCCACCACAGGGCACACACACACCAAGCACACACTATGGACAATTTAGTATCGTTAATGTACCTAACCTGCATGTCTTTGGACTGTGGGAGGAAACCCACGCAGACACGGGGAGAATATGCAAATTCCACGCAGGGAAGGCCCGGGAAGTGAACCCAGGTCTCCTTACTGTGAGGCAGCAGTGATACCCACTGCGCCACCTTGCCAGCCACTAAGAAATATGATGCTCATTTACATAATGGCCTGCTTGGTTCAAGTCATCATGCATTCCCGCCTTCTGTAGCCTCATGCACTTCTTGCCGCCAACTCTTGCAGATATTTTTACTGATGGTGCCATTAGAAAAACAATTTATTACTGCACAGACTGTCCTGGGTACACCCACAAGCCCAGGGCCTGGGACAGGTGTTCCTGTTCCCCACCACCACTCTGTATATACATGGTGCGATGAAAACTGGAGGTATGAGGTAAGGAGTTATAAGCTTGATTGTTTTCATTTCAACTTTATAGCAGTACACTGGGGCAAGGATTAATTTGCTCAAACCTGAACAATTATAGCAGTGAAGTTACCTGTCCATTGTGTAGTTGGTAAAATTGTTTGAAGGGTGTCACAGACTCCACTTGGTTCCCCTTAAAAATTGACTCTTGTTACCACTGATGTCCTTTTTTCACTGGGGCAAATTACTAATCCTCTTTAGCTACATAGTTAGACTATTCTGAGCATTATCACTGATTAGGGAAAAGTACTTTCGTTAGCTTATGTCTCTAATCACTTTAAAATCTTCTTAATTCTCTAGACATGTTAAAACAATCTTTAAGTGTTGCATATTTTATACATTGTATGACTTGTAGCATAAGCAGAAGGCTGAATAAACTCCTGGTTCTATCTGTGCTTTTCTGACATTTTCAAACTAAACCTTAGCTTTGGGGTAGTAGTTTTTAATCTCAAGTAAACTAATAAGTTGGAGCAATTTTCATTTTTTTACTAACTTCAAAAAATGTAGCACATTTTTGTTAATTACATTTTGTAACAATAAGCCATATTCAAAAATAACTGTGAAGATAGAATGTAATTACATAAAGTAAATGTCTTTAAATAGCTTTGTTACAATATCTTATAGTTAAAAATGAATCCCATATAGACTTGGAGTGGCTGAAAGAGCTGCCACAAATATCAGATTCTAAAAGTGATATAAAAATGCCTTTTATTAATGTACTGTTTTCTAGTTATTGGTTGTGAAGGGTCTATTGCTTGTTGTGATTCAGATTTCTTAAACATAGCATTTTTGAAAGACACACCTGATGGAAAGGTTAAATCAGTCATTTGGTGCTTTAATGGTTGTAATAAGGTGCTATATATGCGCCCTACCCAACACAGATTGGACACGGAGGCACACGTATAAAAGAAGTAAACTTTTATTTTTCTTCACCTGTGGGGCACGTCTTTCCCGTAATCCCCACAGGAACAATACAGTCCCAAGTGTAACACCAACACACCTAATCACACTCTTCTCTCTTTCTTCCACCACCACTCCTCTTCCTAGGCAAACTTATCCTCCTCCACCCGACTCTGGCCGCTGAGTGTTGGTCGCTGGATCCATTTATTGGGTACCAGGAAGTGCTCCAGGTGTTTGATTTTTGACATCCGGCTGCACTTCCGGGTGTGGCGAAACCAGTGCCCAAAAAGGGCCAGCGGCTCCTGCTGCAGCACCCCCTGGTGGCGCCTGTGGAACCCAACAGGGCTGCACAAAACTCCAACCACCATGAAGCCCTGGGTATGGGGTCAGAGGCACCGCTGCAACCCAGGGAGGATGCCATCTAGCGTTCAGGGGGAGATGTTGTGTTTCCCATGCTTACTCCCCTGGTACATATGCTGCAGGGGCATCCCGGCCGGGCATGGGCCCTGGCCATCTGTCACATGGTAAAATTTTGTATTAGAGAAATAATGAATCTTGACAAGCTGCAAACAATGCAGCAGTGAAGTTGTTTTTGGCATTAACAGAAATACCACGTACATGTTTATATGTATGTGTAAATACCTAAAAGAGTGAACTTGGCAATTTCATTTAAACAAGAGTTAAAAGAAGGCACAGTGTATTTATTTGAGAGTGCAAGCACAATAAGTGATTCAAAATTAAAGTTATCCTAGTTTATTAAAAGAACCTCAAAATGAATTTGGAAGGTTAGTCTAGGGGAGCACAAAAAGCTGTTATCTCACTTGTACTCCAGCTGAGGTGATCAGTGGTATAGTTTAGTTTTTTAAGGCTGAGGTGGGTTGCCTTTTTCATCCTGTCCCATTAATTTTGGGTTTCTGAACTTTAGTACAACTAATTTTGTGGCATTTTTTGAATAGTTTGTATAACGTGCACATGTAGACTATTAATTTAGGGTTAGACTTATCCACAAGCTACAATCCTGGGTATTTACAGAAACTACAACAGGACGTTTGGCAGAATACAGGCAGCTGGGGCCCTGGTTCTTATGCTCTCTGCTGAAAGATGACATATTACCCATGTGGCTCTCGGGTTTTTTGGTTCCTTGTTTGTACAACTTTCTCTCAAGGCTTCTCCGTAAAGTTTTCTTGCTGTTAACATTCATAACTCATTCAGGCATATTTATGTTTACATTGTAACTCACTCTTCTGTACCAGCATTACTAAATACGACATTGCTGCTTATTGATGTATACTGTGCCTTTAGTGCTTCATATATATAGTGGGATGCAAAAGTTTGGGCAACCTTGTTAATAGTCATTATTTTCCTGTATAAATCGTTGGTTGTTACGATAGAAAATGTCAGTTAAATATATCATATAGGAGACACACACAGTGATATTTGAGAAGTGAAATGAAGTTTATTGGATTTACAGAAAGTGTGCAATAATTGTTCAAACAAAATCAGGCAGGTGCATAAATTTGGGCACCACAAAAAAGAAATGAAATCAATATTTAGTAGATCCGCCTTTTGCAGAAATTACAGCCTCTAAACGCTTCCTGTAGGTTCCAATGAGAGTCTGGATTGTGGTTGAAGGTATTTTGGACCATTCCTCTTTACAAAACATCTCTAGTTCATTCAGGTTTGATGGCTTCCGAGCATGGACAGCTCTCTTTAACTCACACCACAGATTTTCAATTATATTCACGTCTGGGGACTGAGATGGCCATTCCAGAACGTTGTACTTGTTCCTCTGCATGAATGCCTTAGTGGATTTTGAGCAGTGTTTTGGGTCGTTGTCTTGTTGAAAGATCCAGCCCCGGCGCAGCTTCAGCTTTGTCACTGATTCCTGGACATTGGTCTCCAGAATCTGCTGATACTGAGTGGAATCCATGCGTCCCTCAACTTTGACAAGATTCCCAGTCCCTGCACTGGCCACACAGCCCCACAGCATGCTGGAACCACCACCATATTTTACTGTAGGTAGCAGGTGTTTTTCTTGGAATGCTGTGTTCTTTTTCCTCCATGCATAACGCCCCTTGTTATGCCCAAATAACTCAATTTTAGTTTCATCAGTCCACAGCACCTTATTCCAAAATGAAGCTGGCTTGTCCAAATGTGCTTGAGCATACCTCAAGCGGCTCTGTTTGTGCTGTGGGTGGAGAAAAGGCTTCCTCTGCATCACTCTCACATACAGCATCTCCTTGTGTAAAATGCGCCGAATGGTTGAACGATGCACAGTGACTCCATCTGCTGCAAGATGATGTTGTAGGTCTTTGGTGCTGGTCTGTGGGTTGACTCTGACTGTTCTCACCATTCGTCGCTTCTGTCTATCCGAAATCTTTCTTGGTCTGCCACTTTGAGCCTTAACTTGAACTGAGCCTGTGGTCTTCCATTTCCTCAATATGTTCCTAACTGTGGAAGCAGACAGCTTAAATCTCTGGGACAGCTTTCTGTATCCTTCCCCTAAACCATGATGGTGAACAATCTTTGTCTTCAGGTCATTTGAGAGTTGTTTTGTGACCCCCATGTTGCTACTTTTCAGAGAAAATTAAAG
Organism: Polypterus bichir lapradei; assembly: GCA_026402145.1. Taxonomy (NCBI): domain Eukaryota; kingdom Metazoa; phylum Chordata; class Cladistia; order Polypteriformes; family Polypteridae; genus Polypterus; species Polypterus bichir. Next base: position 114,253,773 of record JANRMT010062856.1, read on the forward strand.
GAGGAGGGAAACTTACAATTGACCCCCTTAAATACTCTTTCTCATTATAGGATTCACCTGTGTATGTAGGTCAGGGGTCACTGAACTTACCAAGCCAATTTGAGTTCCAATAATTAGTTCTAAAAGTTTTGGAATCAATAAAATGACAACGGTGCCCAAATGTATGCACCTGCCTGATTTTGTTTGAACAATTATTGCATACTTTCTGTAAATCCAATAAACTTCATTTCACTTCTCAAATATCACTGTGTGTGTCTCCTATATGATATATTTAACTGACATTTTTTATCGTAACAACCAACGATTTATACAGGAAAATAATGACTATTAACAAGGTTGCCCAAACTTTTGCATCCCACTGTAGATAGATAGATAGATAGATAGATAGATAGATAGATAGATAGATAGATAGATAGATACTTTATTAATCCCAAGGGGAGATTCACATACTCCAGCAGCAGCATACTGATAAAAAAACATATTAAATTAAAGAGTAATAAAAATGCAGGTAAAACAGACAATAACTTTGTATAATGTTAACGTTTACCCCCCGGGTGGAATTGAAGAATCGCATAGTGTGGGGGAGGAAAGATCTTCTCAGTCTGTCAGTGGAGCAGGACAGTGACAGCAGTCTGTCGCTGAAGCTGCTCCGCTGCCTGGAGATGATACTGTTCAGTGGATGCAGTGGATTCTCCATGATGGACAGGAGCCTGCTCAGTGCCCATCGCTCTGCCACGGATGTCAAACTGTCCAGCTCCGTGACTACAATAGAGCCTGCATTCCTCATCAGTTTGTCCAGGTGTGAGGTGTCCCTTTTCTTTATGCTGCCTCCTCAGCACACCACCACATAGAAGAGGGCACTCGCCACAACCGTCTGATAGAAAATCTGCAGCATCTTATTGCAGATGTTGAAGGATGCCAGCCTTCTAGGGAAGTATAGTCGGCTCTGTCCTCTCTTGCACAGAGCATCAGTATTGGCAGTCCAGTCCAATTTATCATCTAGCTGCACTCCCAGGTATTTATAGGTCTGTACCCTCTTCACACAGTCACCTCTGATGATCACGGGGTCCAGGAGGGGCCTGGGTCTCCTAAAATCCACCACCAGCTCCTTGGTTTTGCTGGTGTCCAGGGATAAGTGGTCTGAGTCACACCATTTAACAAAGTCCTTGATTAGGTTCCTATACTCCTCCTCTTGCCCACTCCTGATGCAGCCCACGATAGCAGTGTTGTCAGCGAACTTTTGCACATGGCATGTCCCCAAGTTGTATTGGAAGTCCGATGTATATAGGCTAAACGGGACCGGAGAAAGTACAGTCCCCTGCGGCAGTCCTGTATTGCTGATCACAATGTCAGACCTGCAGTTCCCGAGACGCACATACTGAGGTCTGTCTGTAAGATAGCCCACGATCCATGCCACCAGGTATGAATCTACTCCCATCTCTGTCAGCTTGTCCCTAAGGAACAGAGGTGGGATGGTGTTGAAGGCGCTAGCGAAATCAAGAAACATAATTCTTACAGCACCACTGCCTCTGTCCAAGTTGGAGAGGGATCGGTGTAGCATATACTGTAGATGATGGCATCCTCCGCTCCCACCTCCTGGTATGCGAACTGCAGAGGGTCGAGGGCGTGGCAGACCTGTGGCCTCAGGTGGTGAAGCAGCAGCCGCTCCATGGTCTTCATCACATGTGGTGTCAGTGCGACAGGCTGGAAGTCATTCAGCTCACCAGTACGTGATACCTTTGGGACTGGGGTGATACAAGATGTTTTCCAAAGCCTCGGGATTCACCCCTGTTCCAGGCTCTGATTGAAGATGCGCTGTAGAGGACTCCCCAGCTCCAGTGCACAGGCCTTCAGCAGTCGTGGCGATACTCCATCTGGACCCACTGCTTTGCTGGCACAAAGTCTCCTCAGCTCTCTGCTCACCTGGGCTGCTATAATTGTGGGTGGGGATGTCTCTCCTATGCTGGTATCAACAGAAGGATGGATGGAGGGTTCAGTACTCCGAGGTGAGAGTGGGTTAGGGTGGTCAAACCTGTTAAAGAAGTTGTTCATTTGGTTTGCTCTCTCTGCGTCTCTCTCGATGGTGGCACCCCGCTTTGAGCTGCAGCCAGTGATGATCTTCATCCCATCCCGCACTTCCTTCATGCTGTTATTCTGCAACTTCTGCTCCAGCTTTCTCCTGTACTGCTCTTTTGCCACCCTGAGCTGGATTCGGAGTTACTTCTGCATGCGCTTAAGCTCATGCTGATCGCCACTTTTAAAAGCCCTTTTCTTCTGGTTCAAAAGGCCCTTGATGTCACTTGTAATCCATGGCTTGTTGTTAGCATAGCAGCATACTGTTCTTACTGGAACTACAATGTCCATACAGAAGTTGATGTAGTCAGTAGTGCAGTCAACAACCTCCTCAATGTTCTCACTATGTGACCCCTGCAGGATATCCCAGTCCGTAGTTACAAAGCAGTCTCTCAGAGCCTGCTCTGCCTCAAGGGACCACTTCCTGAATGAGCATGTGGTTGTAGGTAGCTCCCTCATTCTTGGTTAGTAGTGAGGCCGAAGCAGAACCAGGTTATGATCTGCTTTCCCAAGCGCAGGCAGCGGGGTGGCGCTGTATGTGTCTTTAACGTTTGCATACAGTAGGTCAATAACCCTATTTCTCGGGTGTTACAATCCACATACTGGGAGAAGGCAGGTAATGTTTTGTCCAGCATCACATGGTTAAAATCTCCAGCAATTAGCACAAGCGCCTCAGGGTGCTGTGTTTGTAATTTAGCAACAGCGGAATGGATGATGTCACCCGCTATCTCCATGTCCGCCCTAGGAGGGATGTAAACAATAACAACAATATCCTCCTCCTCCTTTCCGTTTCCCGCAGGTATTTGCGTCTCTGTCCGCTCTAACTGTGCTAAACCTGGGTAACTCCATGTTAGCATCTGGGATGGTAGTTGTTAGCCACTTTTCACAAAAACACAACAAACTGCATATATGTACAATATGTACCTTTTTATTAGGTACATCAGAGTTTATTCAGTTTTCTAATGCATTTTGTTATTTTGTTCTTTGAATTATATTTTTGTGAGCTTTGTAAGCACCTTGGGATAATTTGCCACATGGCAGGCACTATATAAATGAAAGATTAATTAAGCACTGGATTCTATTCTGGTATGGTGATCCTTACATTTTATTGAATATTAACACAGAGACAAAGCTTGATGACCAGCTTTGTGAATGTGGGTGAAGTACAAATTTATTTATTCAATTTATTTTTTATTGAGCACCCTTAGCAGTGGATAGTTTTGATAAACACACTTGCCTAACCAACAGTGAATGAATTGAGCGTATCCATCCTTTCATTATTTTCCTTAATCTGCTTATTCTAATGTATTTTCAGCATATCAAAGATTATCATAGTAGTATTACATCCAAGGTGTTGACTACAGGCCAGTTATTTAATAAAAAATTGTTTTTTTTTCTATCCAGATAGTTTTTATTGCAAAAGAACTGCCTTTCTGCCAAATATCTCTCTATTATAAAAAAAAATCCTGGAAAGCAAAAGCAAGGTGATGATACATGATCTTCTTGGAAGTTCTCGGAAGACATATAAAAGACCCGGGACGTGGAAGATGAGATTCTTGCAAGACATGCCCTACTTACAAAAGATATCATACAGTATAAGAGCACACCCTTCAAAAAACACTCAGTCATGTAAAAGCACGTAGCACACACACACACACATCCTGTGCTTTCAGCACATATAAAGCGTATAAGGACAATATGGAGAATAGAGACCCAAAGGCATTGGAGAGAAAAAAAAGCAGATAAGAGATTTTGAAAGCAGTGGAATTCAAAAGGCTCAAACAAACGATGGCGCGATACACATGCAGAGAAAGGTACAGAATATGAAAGCAGTAAAATTCGAAAGTATTGTAGTGTCCCAGCCAGGTTGAGACCTTTTTGGTTTTAATTGACTGTTCGGTCTGATTGAGGGAGGGCGGATTACATCACAGAAGACTGATAGCGGGGTATTTGATTGATGCGGTAAGGGGGGACGATACCCGGGGGAGGAGGGGTTGGAGAGGGTGCTAGAAAGTTGTGTTTGGGATTAAGAAGTCAGCGATTGTTCAAGTAAAACCTTTGTGACATTTCATCACATCAGTCGCTGCAGTATCAAAAAAAAGAAAAGATCGCATTACCACAAACAAAAGGTGATTAATCATCAGAACCGGGTGTAATTGAAAAAATAGCAGGATAAATTGAGGTCAGAAATAAAAGGCAAAGAGTAGACATCAAAGTCTTTTCGCATTTGCATCATTCAATGCACAAAACGTGGACTTACACAATAATGAACCATATGCTATGAGAATCTGTGGTCCCAGAACAGTTAAAGCAACGACAAGTTGAATTTCAAAGAATACACAATTCGGTTAGGTGTATATTGATGATAACGGAGAAGCGATGCAAATTTTAACAGGCAAAAAGAATGGTAATGTATATATTCCGGGAATAACATTACACACCAAAGGAGATTGTGATATGCCATTCGTATTAAAATGTTTACAGTTTACCGTGAAAACAGCTTTTGCTATGACAATCAATAAATCACAGGGACAAACATTAGAAAAAGTCAGATTATTTTTTAGAGAAACAGAAACAATAATCACTTACGGGCAGTTACACGTTGTGTTGTCACAATGTGTCTCCAAAAAATATTGTTTTTAATGAAGCTTTAAAGTAAAAATGCAAATAATGAAATTGAAACAATTCCAAAGAAAAAAAAAATTTTAAATTGTATATCCGATTAACCCAACACAGGGGTTGGCGAGCTAAGCAAGCAGGGGGCAAAGCTCCCTAGTCTCTCTATATATAAAAAAAAATCCTGGAATGGAAAAGCAAGGTGACGATACGTGATCTTCTCAGAAGTCCTCGGAAGACATTTAAAAGACCCGCAAGACAAAAAAGACTGGCCACGGAGCATCTCATGGGGACCGTAAACATGAGACTTGGTGCCAAGAGATTGTCCTAGGGCAGTCTCGCGGGGACATGGAACATAAGATTCTTGCAAGACATGCCCTTCTTATCAAATAAGAGCACGGACAGTCAGCAAAACATTCAGTCATGTAAGGTCATGTGGCACACACAGATCCTCTGCTTTCAGCAAAGAAGAAAGAGCAGCGCGGAGAAAAGAGACCCAAGGCGCGATACACATGCAGAGAAAGGTACAGAATATGAAAGCAGTAAAATTTGAAAGTATTGTAGTGTCCCAGCCAAGCTGAAGCCTTTTTTGTTTTAAGTGACTGTTGTGTCCTATCGAGGGAGGGAAGAGTGCAGCACGGAAGACTGATAGCTGGGTGCTGATTGATGCAGTAAGGGGGAGGCGAGACCCGTGAGAGGAGGGGTTGGAGAGGATTCTAGAAAGTTGTGTTTGGGGTTACGCAGTCGGCGATTGTTAAAGTAGAACTTTTGTGACACTTTATTACGTCAGTCGCTACAGTATCAAAAAAAGATAGCACAGATCGCATTGACCCAAACAAAAGGAATTTAAAGTCAGACAATTTCAAAAATGGGGTTTAACTCACATGCATTTATTGGTTACTTTGCAAAAAAAAATATTATTGATGTGGATCGTTTTGTCTGTGCTGAAATTCCAAACAGAGAAACCTATCCTAAATTATGGTACAAAGTCATTAAACACAAGTCTCACAGACCTCATTTAAAAGATTCAGCATATTGGGACACGAAAGATTCCAAATATTGTTTTTACAGAAGTTTTGAAATAAAAGTGAAACTAATGAAATAGCAACAATTCAAAGAAAAACAAAATCTTACTAGTGTGTATCCGGAAAACCAAACACGGGGGTTGGCGAGTGAAGCGAGCAGGGGATGAAGCCCCCTAGTTTTATAAAATATAATTCACCAAGCTATATCATAATTGGCAAAAAACGCAAAGACAACCATTAATATTACAACTTATAACTGGGTAATTACACATACATATTAAAATTACTTTTAATAATTCCAATTTCCAATTTCAATTATTTTATACACACATCTCTTTTGTTCAGTCAGTCATAAGCAGTAAGTTTGTTTCAACTTGTGTAGCTCCTTCATTTGTTCCAACTTAGTGCTAATCCATTTTTTGGGAATGGGTTCAAAAAAGGGAACAAATTTTAAGTTTGAAAGGCATGTTTAGTTTTAATATACAGCAACAGAACTGGCAGGTTTCTACTGGATGTTTATGAGGAGCAAACATATTATTGGCTAAATGACTGCAACAGAATCAGGTTGCAAGAACTGCTCTGACTACATTGCTAAAATTCAAAGATTCTTTGTGATGATATACTCTATTTCTGCTCTTTGGTTTGAGTTAATCATTTTCTTCATTCAATCAGCATGAAGTAATGGAATAAGAAAAGTGAACACAATCTCTTGATTATTTCAATCGGATGAACTGAGTTAAAACAATTACTTTAGTAAAATAATCAAAATTCCTATTATTGCTTCATACATTTCATTTCAGTTGTGTGTTTTGGTTCTGTGACTGTTTGGTTTGCAATTAAGGTCAAATAATTTTACAAATTACAAGTAGATTATCTAAGGAAAAAAACATTATTTTTAATTCACTTATTAATTTTTAAAATTTCTGCTAAATGCTTGGCCAAGTAAGAGAATGTGTTGTGAAAAAACATCCCTTTAGGCACCAGAACAATTCTGACACTGAGCTGGAAAGATGGCTTTTTCTTTTTCAGATATCAGGGAAAATACATTCACATACAGTAATCATCATTCAAAAGAATCTGAAAGACATGCTGTTATTGCCTGTCAAAAAAAGATGCTATGTGTTTAAGATAAGGGAGAAATGGTGTAATGGTGCAGCTCCCGACAAAGTTGCAGGAAAATTGATTAATATACTTTAGATTGCAAAATATGTGTAAAGTGTAAAACATGTTCAGATTAATTGAATTAAGAGAAAATCACATCAGCTCCGAACCATAGGTTTACCAGTGATAAAACATTAAATGGCAAGTACAAAAGAAAGGTTTGAAATGGAAAGCTTCACAAAACATTTTCAAGCTGACAATTTTGTGAAATGGGTATCCCCTTCTTAACTTTGACACTATGACCTTTATCACACTTGTAGTTTAGCCTGTGAGCTAACTTATTGTGTGATTTGATAAGAAACAATCCCCAAATACATTGGCACGAGACATATACAGCTCTCCTGTCACATTTAACAACTCATCTAACACCTCTAATTGAGCAGTATAGCCAAATAAACTTCTTTTTTGTACAAGTAAACTGTCAGTTTTCTTTTCATACTAAGACAAATCCTGTTAATTTAATAGTTTAATTCTCCATTGTTAAAAATACATGTTAGATCCCCAAATACAATTGATTAGTTTTACACAAATTACTACAACCTGAACATCATATATCTTAGTAAGTACAACTTGGCCCTTTATTTAATCAGACAGAAGGAGATGAGGTTTTTAGCTGAGGAAAAGCTTCAGGTTTGAGGAGCTTGCAGGTTGATTGTACAGCCAGTTTATTTTCATAGTTAGGTGTGAAGGGGATCTACATACTTTTCTCAGCAATTTATGATATCTAGATTACATTTTTTTAGATTACCTTAAAATTTAAACATTTATCAAGATCATTTTACAGTTAGATAAGTCTCCCATAACCATTACATATCTCCCTTCAGGATCCAATACTACATCTGATGCTACAAATGGAACAGTTCTATGTATGAGAATTCCCACACCTCTAGTTTTCTTCGTAAAGCTAGAATGGAACATTTGGCCAGTCCAGTCTTTTTGCAGCCAGAACTGATCCTTGCTTATTAAGTGAGTTTCCTGTAAAAATACTATTTTAGCATTTAGACCTGTTAGGTGAGAGAGTACTTTCTTTCTCTTTAATTCGTGATTCAGGCCTTTAACATTCCAGCTTACGAAGTTAACTGCCCCATCATGGAGACACTGATTCTGAGTTTTTGATGTCATTTTATAGTCTTATTATAATTATAAAGACTGAGAGGATAGATTAGGTATAGATCAGGCCTGCTCTCTTTCTCTCCCCCCCTTAACCCCCCACCCTCCCATTTTGCCTCCCCAAGTGAGGCTAAAACCCACTTCACACAGTCCCAGTCCTCTGACATACCCAGAGACAGAGTACGTCCAAAGCAAAACAAGCTCCAATGCAGCGGCGCTTTAGGGTTAAAAGATAGAGATATCTCTAAAAAAAAAGAAAAAAAAAAAAAAAAAAAAGGAGTTTTGCACTTAAAATATATATATAGTCTTCAGCAATTTTAGTGCATTAAGATGATACCCAGATAATAAACCCGGGGGATGGTATTAAAAATGTGTCCAGAAGAAGCATAACCAGTCTTAATGCAGTAATAGCAATAACAGTAAACCTAGGGTATGATATTGAACAGTCTCGTTTAGGGTAGAGATGAGATAATTAGAAAAGAAAAAGAGAAAAAAAATACAAAATAAATAAATAATTAAGCACAATAAAACATAAACAGATAGCGCCCTAGTAATACTAAGTAATAATGAGAATATATGCTGATAAAAACCCGTATTTTAAAACGAATAGATCAGACAAAAGATTATTAATCTTTGCTTTATCATTTTAACCGCCATGACTCACTATTATGTATCAGAATAGTCCCGGGATCAGCTTTCTTAATTCTTTTTCTGCTTCTTCCTTGCTAGCGAAGACATAGAATTGACATTAAACATTTGATAGAAAAGAAAAGATCAAAAATATGATTTCAACATACAGTGATGTTCACTTCTAAGCAATCAGCATGGTTCTTGTGCTAATGCTAGCAGCACGTTTTCTTTATACTTTAAGCTTTAGAAGAGGACTCTCTCAGGAGAGCAATTATTCATAATTTGCTTTAGACTTTTTAATTAATTGATATTATTTAGTCCTGTATTTGAACTTGGCAGTTATGGTGCATATCTGTGTTGTCAGAATTGCCACAATACTTAATAGTAAGTCCATTAATCAATCCATTTTGTGAAATCTGTGTTTTCAGTACAGTGTCTTAGGGAGTGCAAGCCTATCATGGCAGCCATAGGTGCAAAATGGTAAGTGTCTCAAGAGAGGATACCAGTCCAGTGTATGGCACACTCTTTCAGATCACCCTGATAGGATGCATTTCGGATTGTAGGTCTGAGATGTGCTTTTGTCTGCTGTGATATTTTTATGTCATTTTGATGATTGCGTCTCCATATGGCAAAACAACAGCAAACAAAATTTAGATTAGCATTTTGATCAATGTGTATACTATGTGTTAAATGCTGTGACTATATTCTGCTGTGACATTTTTGAATTTTCAATCTGACAGAGATTTGAATTTACTTTAGTTATTCGTTTAGATGTGCAGTCAGTTGGTGGATGTTGTGCAGCTTCGTCTGTGATTCTGCCGGAGTAGTGTCAGTTTAGTAGGCGTCTTTCATTGGACAGAAACACCTTTTTTCCCTGGGAAAAAATTTCATGAAGGGTCACCAACAGTTGTATTTGTGCACCGCTGCATTTTCCATAATTGTTTTGTTTATTTACCAAACACAGCTCTGTGAGCAAAATGCTCTTTATACTGTAGAACAACTGGAAGATTACTTGAAAATTATATGCAGCTATGCATGGTACGATAAGGTCACGTTTGACATAGGCAAGTGTATGAAAGAAGACAAGCTCTGCTTAGCACATGCACTGATGTGCCTCAGTTTTATGACTGTAGACATATCAGGTGTTTTTCATTTTACTGTATGATGTTACTCTCCAATGGCCACTGCACCCAACCTGCAGATTAGAAGTTTTGATAGTCGGTCTCACAGAGCACTGCTGATCGTTTCTTGACACCTCTGTACGTGCTTTAATTGATTCAATGACAGGTGAATTTATGCCTTTTTTTCTTTTTCAACTGCTCTAAGATCGCGTTTGTAAGAGGCATGTATCAGGTGCCTAGTCAGTTGTTAGCCTTGCTTTGATTGACTGGTAATTGTGTGAGTAGTATTAAGCAAATTGTGTCACATTTGTACCTATGTGCTTATTTATTTTATTCACTTTTATTGTTTTTAACGTTTCACGATACCCCTTGACTTATTGTACTTTGAATTAGATTCACAAATTATAGACAGCAAACTCATAGCTTGACTACAGCAGTGCGTACAATTTCACTCATAATGCTTAGTTTTTTATGTAGTTAGATCTGTCTCGTTTTGGTTCATATTCATGACTCATGCAAAGTTCTCCAGGGTTTGCTTGGTAAGTCTCAGTTTGGTTGTTTTAGTCTGCGCTGTATATATATATATATATATATATATATATATATATATATATATTAATCCATCCATCCATCCATCCCGCTATATCCTAAGTACAGGGTCATAGGTGTCTGCTGGAGCCAATCCCAGCCAACACAGGGCGCAAGGCAGGAAATAAACCTCGGGCAGGGCGCCAGACCACCACAGGGTGCGCACACACACACATCCACACACCAAGCACACAGTAGGGACAATTTAGAATCGCCAATGCACCTAACCTGCATGTCTTTAGACTGTGGACCCAGAGGAAACCCACGCAGACACAGGGAGAACATGCAAACTCCACGCAGGAAGGACCTGGAAGGCGAACTCGGGTCCCCTAACTGCGAGGCAGCAGTGCTACCCATGTTATGTCTAATAACTCAGAATTGTTTTCTGAACTACTAAAGTTCTTGTCTTTAATCCTGTTATCTAATGGTATGTGAAAAATTTCTTAACATAGGTAATAATATTAGAAGCGTGAAATCACTCTGCATTAAACTAGAAATAGTTCAGGTTGAAATACAGTAAAATCTAAATGTTTTATCACTATCACGTTTGATAAATTGTACAAGATTTTGATTAGTGTGAAAAGATAAACTGATTTACAAAACCAGAGAAGTCCACATTATGGGATTTACAGTATATTGGAGTGAAAATTTTCTTACATTTCAAGCAACATTCAAAAACAAATATAGACGAATAAAGATATCAGATGTTTCGGATCATTTTAGAAAAAGTGTAGTTTGTCCCAAACATCACCATAGATATTGCAGCTAGTTTTTGAAAAGCCATAGTCTTGACTGGATGTATAAATCATTTCCTAAAACGATTTAGCCAACTCATTTTAATTACTATAGATTTCTTAAGGAATTCTTGTGGACATTTTTATCTTGCTTGTATTTGGTTACTACAGATTGGGCACCTTCTTAATTTAAAATTGCCCTACATCATCCAGTCTTAAAAAAACTTAAATACCGGTACCTCTGTTTTACATAATTACAGGCTGATTTCTAAGTTGTCCTCTAAATAATATAATTTGTTGACTTACAGTTTTTATCTCAGGAACAATGGGTTTGAAAACATTCAACTATTTTTGTGCGAGTGGGAGTTTGTGTGTGTGTTAAAGTGGGTTGATTTCTGTCTCACCGTGACCCTGATTTAAATTAAGTGGGTTTGACAATATTACAATATTAAGGCTGTCTTGATTAAAGATATTATTTATTTTTGATTGTTGATTAGGAGACTGTTGTGTTCAGTATTTTAAATGAAACATCAGCATTTGACACAGCTAATCATGCCAGTTTACTTAGTTGACAGTAGATTTGAGTAAGCATGTCTGGTTAATTTCTTATCTTTTGTGATCTCGGTTTATAGTATCAAAAGATTAATTTAGAGCTTCCTGTGAGCACTTTAATGCATGGGTTTCTAAAAATGACTTATTTTCTATTTATATTATTCTGCTAGGCTTGATTATATGAAGATCTATGTCTTTTCATTTTTAAGTGATGGGCATATATCTCATATATTTTAAGCCGAGTGAATAGGATAAATGGCCTGCTTTGCATGAGTGCTTAAAGGCCTAAAATTGTTTTCACTTAAGTATGTGTAAGATGAAGATTTAATTTTTGGCTTCCAGCAGGATCCATCACAGATGAACCTATTTACATCCAACAAGCCAGCAGTGATGGAGTCTAGATGTCATCTTTAATTTTATAATAGGTTTTGATCCAAATACAGTATGAGGAAAGTGATACATTTTTTTAATATTCTGCTCTAAAATATCAGTATGTGCTTTTATATTATCATGAGTTATTGTCATGTATTTTGCTCAGGTTTATATTATTTTTCTTTGTCTTGACTTAAAAAGGCAAAAAGCAGCAAAGGAGTCTGGCAGATATCATTGTGTGGTACCTAACTGCTCTGGATCTTGCAGAACTTTATTTCCTGCCACTTGTTTTTAGAACTGATGGTACAATATTACACATTACATACTGTTTAGGGATCTTTGTGGCCTTCCACTTAATTGTATTATATATGTTGAAGTACTGTGCAGCTCATTCAGTGTTCTCTGCTAGGTAAATTTAGAAGTAAATGAAAAACAAAAGGGTGACAAGTCATTTTTGTGTGGCGCCCTTAATGCTCTTTCTTCACTTATTTTGTTACCACTTGCAGACTCCGTAAAGAAGATTTCTTAAAACATTTCTAAATTCAGTGTTCTGATTATTTACCTATTCGTGATTCTTATCTGACTAACCTCTTCTATAGTAATTATGTTTTCTCTTTGATTCACTTTTTAAATTAGAAATTCTTTCTTACTCTTTAAAGAACACCAAACAGTCACAAGAAGTGCTAAATAAATAATGTTTATTACTTTAAACTGTTTGATTTTCTTTGTCATCTCCAGCCATCCAGTTTTATTTTTGGACTCATGTTTGAAGACTTAGAATATAGTACTATATATAAGGGCTGTATTGATCATTTAATCATTATCTATCATATGTTTGTAACTATCTCTTTCTTTGACATCTTGTAATGCACTTTTTGCTACTTCCTATGTATGAAAATGTACTATAGAAATACAGTAAATGATGTTGTTGTTGTGTGTGGGGAGTTTGTGTGCTGTTGTCATGTCCTTGTGAGTATTTCTACAAGGGTTCCTGTTTGTCCTCCCACATCCCAAAGCCTTGCTGTTAGTCAACTAGCCAACCCTAATGTGACTTGGCCCCACAGTTTTTAAACTGAATTACAGTATGTGGGCTGGATAATTGATTTATGCATATTTGAAGTAGACATATCACTATTATTTCTCTCAACATTTAATTTTCAGTGCCATCAAAATGCACCAGAGGGCCTTTATAGGTTAAATACAAGAATGAGTGTTACTAGGCATGATGTTTTCATTGAGTTTTAATAGGACCTTTTTTATTAATTGCTATTGTCAATTTAAAAATAAATGTGAATGTTTTTTACATCTGAAAGTTCAATATATGTTTATATTGTTTTTATACATGTTGTTTAGATTTCTATTTAACTTATATGTCTTTATAAAATTAAATGTGAATAGATGGGTAAAAAGAAAAGTCATGTTTTTTTTTTTCACACATCATCATGTTGGAAATATTATCTAAAACTCCAGAGCTTGGCCTTGCTATTGCTGGTCAACATTCTTTCATACCACAGCACTTGGCAAAAGAGGAAAAGCAGATGCACATTCAAGCTAATGTGATATTTAAGTCTACTGTGAAAATGTTTTGTCAATATAGCCTGTCACCGTAAGCTATATTCTTTTTCCTAATTTGCTACAGTCAATTAAAGGCTTTCAGAGTGGCTGACTGATGGCTTAATGAACTGGCTTGATTTGGATGGTGGTGTGTTTGTACTGTGGTTCAGCCTCTGTGTTATTATAACATAGGAGATTTCTATAGTGGACTGCAGGGACTGGCATTTCTGGAAGTTACTCACATAGTTCACATGATGCCTTTCTATCAAAGTTGCCTGTTTTCAAGTAAGATTACTTACAAGTAACACAATACTCTACTTAGCAAAGAACTATTTTATAAAGTTCATTTAAACTTAGAATACTTAATGGAACTGGAAATTGTTGAATTTCACAAGCATGTTTGTTATTTTGTAGCCTTCTTAGTGTTTTAAATCCTTAGTGTATTGTTTTTTACACACCATAGATTGATTTATTGCCTGCTCATATTATTGATGTTCTGTAGATTGGTCTTATGTTTCTTATTAGGATTCCCAATATGAGAATGGTTTTTACTTCTAATTCCAAAACAGCTGTGTAGGAATACATCTTGTACTCAGCTGTGTAGTAGATTGATGGTGAAAAAAATGAAGAGGCCCATTATACAGTATATAAAATATTGGTATACTAAAAAATATGTTTTTTGATCTGTACTAGTTTTTAAACACTATACCAGATCAGAGAATCCCATTTATTATGTGCTATTAGCTAAACAGTAAGAGAATTTGTATGACATGTTTTATCATAGCACAATAACTCATGTGTGGTATTCATTATACAGTTATTACAGATACAGATTTCACAGATTGTGCCACACTTTAGCTCTACCACATGTTCCTGGATTTTACTCTAATAATGTGTCAGCATCTGCACTACTGCTAAAAATGCTTATGCCATCCAATGATTGATCAGTATACTTTATTCAGGCTGTTTCAATAAGAAGTCAGGTGACTCTGTATGGAATCAGCAATATTTGGATCTTAAGATTTCATCTCTTCTCTGACATACTTCACAAATGAGAATAGAATATTTTTTATCTTGAGTTTGCAATCCATGAATTGATGTCCTGTTGGAATGATGAGACTCTGTAGGTTATTTCAAACATTGTGTTTTCTGTTCATTGCATATTCAGTAAGCTCCTCTTGTCAAATATATCAGTAAGGTAGCCAGCAGCACAAGACAGTGTCGCACGGCACTTATGTATTACTGTTCAGCATATCAATAAGGAACACCATTGTCTCTTTTCCTTGAAGACTAACTAAGCTTTTTTGTGCATTAGCAGTCTATTTAGTTTTTCCTCTTTCCCTTTACTCAGAAGGATGCAAATCACTTTGAAGACTGTTTCTCAATAAAGTTTAAAGTTTACATTTCATTCCCTAGAACTTCACTGATTACTGTTGTCTTCGATTGGTAGTAAGACAGGAACTCAAACGAATTGCTGGGGACCCAACTGGGCCACCCTGTTTACGCAGAAAGTGTTGAAACAAAAATGGAGACACACACAATTATAAGTAGCCATTGGCTAAAGTAAGGATGCTGTGTACAGTGGTCAAGCTTTAAGATCGGGGCTCAATCTTGCAGATTGCTCAACTCCTAAATGAGACATCTACTTCCGGGAGCTTCCTTCTCTTTTAGTCCAAGGAAGGACCGGAAAGAGTGGGGTCAGTTGCCCTTACTGGCCGTCTTCTCAAAGCTCTGGGTGAAAAGGAGATATGGTGGTTAGTGATTGCCTTCTTGCTGTCTTGGGGTGGTAGTGCTTATCTTAGACCAGCCTGGAAGGTGACCCTTTGACGTGTATGCATGACACTGTGTTTGTGCAGTATAAATATTTGCTTTTAGTTTGTCAATCATTGAACATCTTTAAGTCCTTATTCAGATCCTGATAATACAATAAAGATAATTAAATAAAAAGTAACACAAATTTTGAATGATCTTCAAGCCACTCAATTCAGTTCAGTTAATTTATCCGGCATCACTAACCAGTCATTTTCAGGACTCTGTCCTGTTCACACACACATGCACACTCATAAAACACCAGTTTGGATTTGCCAGTTAACCTAGCCAGCATGTCTTTAAGGAGGTGGGAGGAAAACAGGAGTACAGTACATACACAGACATGTGATGAATATTGAGACATCTTGTGGAAAATGATTGGACACAGGATTCAGTCCTGATTGTGGACTTATAGGGTGGTAGTGCTACCCACTACATCATTGCAAGATCCGTTTTAGTATGAGTTTGCTTTGTTCCTAAACATAATAATTCAACATTCAGCATTTCTTTGTTAAAAGGTAGTCAGTGGCTGTAGCACCTTTAAGTGCAATAACCACACTCAAATGCTTCTTGTACTTTTTGATAAGTCTCTGGCATAACTTTAGAGGAATTGTGGCCTTTTTCTTCATCACAAGGTGCTTCAGAGGAGTAAAATTTGAGCATTACCTTTGACACAGAATTCCAGAGATGCAGAAATTTGTTGTAATCTGATCTTTGACTTGACCAAATTGTAGTGTCTTTCAACTTGCTGCAATGTTTAATATTTGTTTCCTTCACAACTGGTTTTTGCTTTAGCATTTTCTTTTGGCATTGTATAATGCAAAGCAATACCTGTAGATCTCCTACTGTGATAGGAGATTCTGAAGCACCAGTATATTCCAGACAATAACAGAACTACCAATGCTTGACATAATTGTTAAGAGGACCTTATTTCAGGATGTGACTTCTAGTTTTGCTCAATGTCTGATAAGATCTATTAAGCCCAAAAAGTATTTCCCCAGATGTTATGGAGGTCACTGTGGTGTTTTTTGGCAAATTGCTTGTGAGATAAGCATCAGTGCTTTTAATAATTGTTGGCTGTTTACTCTTCTGTGCATTCCACATTTTACACTTTGTTTCTTCTGAGTAAAGTTATTAGCCACAATGAGAAAGGTCTGTAACTTCCTAGATAGCATTTTGGAGTCTTTGAGTCTCCTTTGATGATGTGCATATTACAGCTAGAGTGATTTTGGGATACTACGTAATACTGAGAGTAGAAACCTGTAAACATTTTTCTTGAATACTATATTTTTGACAGTTTTTAGAGTAGTCATAAAACTTTACTCAATAGCCATTTGCTGATTGAAATGCATTAAAAGTCTCTGAAATTTTTTAGGAATATGCTTTGAATGGGGATGACTAGGCCTCTAGAATGTGTGTGATGGGAAATTCAGCAATAATTGCAAGAGTGGATATTTTATTATATTTAGGAAGAGCTGTAGTGTCTCAAATCAGTGTGTTAAAGAAGACACTTGGCAGGCCTCAAGTATCCCCATAAAGGAATTGATTTAAATATTATGAATTTTTCACACAGTGATGTCGAGTTATTAATGAATTTGTGAAATAAATGCAATGAGTATGAAAAATGGATTTTATTTGTGTGTTAAGTACACTATCTTTTGTTTCAGTTAGAAAATGGACAGAATCATTATCAAATGTTTACAAAAATCTAGACATTCGGAACAGAATGATTATTTATACTTAATTGTATGATATGCTTCGTACCCAGTGCTTGAAATAAATTATCATATTCAACCAATTGTTCTATAGAGGCAGCCTGTGAGACCAAAAAAACATTGGGATTGTTTAAACTCATGTAGAACTCTGGAATAATGTGGAAACAGACCACCTCCACAGGGGGATCTAAACTTGAACAGAGAATATCAGATCATTTTGAAATTTTTCGTGTTAGTACTTGCTTTAAACAATTTAGACATCATCAAATATGCAAAATAAATCTCAGTAGTGGCTCATAGATACATTAGTCTAAACGAAGCCTTATTGCATGTACTAGAATTTTATTTTGTGAAACATTTTCATATATAAATGAAGGCAGTCACCTTCACACAAAGTCCCACATTCATAAGACCTTGTGTAGAAATTCATAGTCACTTTGCCTTTATGGTTACTTGTTTTATTACTTGGTTATTCAGTGATTAGTTTTTCATCAAATGCAGCATTAAGGCAATGTAATTAATTTTGCTTTGATAGAGAACAGCTTCTTATTTTGTATCTTTTGTAATAAGAAAATTCTTTTTGCTCAGATTAGGAGGAAAAAAAAGGTTTTGGATTTGGTTCAATATCATACACTTCCAGATCTCTATAACAGCATTTCTTGGTTATCCTAAAACACTGAATCATTTGAAATGAAAATAAGTCCTTCAGAATAAGAAGCTCACAGTAGTGTAATAAGCTGTTTGTGGATATTTTAATATTAGAAAAGGTGTCCAGCTAACTGTGATCTCTTACAAACTTTCTCTTGCAGAATCTCTCAAAAGTGAAATAGTCTAGCTCTGCTGGGATGATAAGTTTCTTTCTTTTTGAATAAGTATGTTTTTAATAGACCAATGAGATAAGAATCCTGCTTTTAGACATGCAAAGTCTTTTTATGAATAAAAGCAACACTCTGTGTTTTAGTCTTTGTGGTTCAGTCACTTTGCAATTGGTTAAGCTTATTGGCAAGACACATATTTTCTGGTTTAGTTCTGTGATTTATCTCTTTCAGCATATTCTATCAGCCTTGTTGAGAAATGCCTTTTCTTCCTAATTGGTAACTGCCTCGGCCAAGTTGTGTTTCTAATGAAGCTGGCTTCATTTGCTGGCTTTATTATTAAACCTGTTGACTTGCTGATACCAAGTGTGTAGTTTTACATAGTTTTATAACTATGCATCATATACTTTACAACATGATCACCTGCTTGCTGTCTTAATGTGTGCTTTAAAATTGTATTACTTGTTAGATTATAAGAAAATCACGTGTCAAGTATAGTATCTGGTTTGTATTCCAGTCTGGTCAGTGTCTCAGTAGAGTTTACACATTTTCCTTGAGACATACATGGATTTTCTCTGGATACTCTGGTTTATATTCTAAATAACAAATACTTGTAGGAAAGGTTAGGTAGTAAAACTAAACTGGCCTCTGGGTGGATGTAGAAAGTAGATGGGTGAACAGGTATAAGTATTGCATCCTGCACATCAGAGGAGTGTTACACTTTTAATGTAATTGTGTGAGTTAAGACTAAGCAGGTAAGTGTTTTAAGGTGACTTAAGTAAATGTGTTGCAGTGCCACATTAGTAGTCTGGACTGTATATACAGTATTACACTTTTATTTATATACTAGATACACTTAATAGAATACATTTAAAAATAACGTTCCTTCTCCTCAGTTTCTTCACATGCCTCAATCTCTTTTGTCGTATGTATACCTGCAGCATTCCTCCTACACCTCTGCTCAGTATCCTCACGTGTCTCAACCTGTCTTGCCATTCAAGTACCCTCAGTATTCCTCCTATGCCTCTTCTCAGTATCCTGAGGTGCCTCAACCTCTTTTGCCCTGCGTGTAACCTCATCATTCCTCCTACACCATTTCTCAGTATCCTCCTGTGTTTAAACCTGTCTTTCTCAGCACTTCCTCTCTTGGTCATATTCCGGTAAAGCCTGATTCTTAGACTTTGTCATTTTGAGGCACCTTGCTCATCTCCTGCTCCTTTTTGAATACCTCCAATTGGAGACAGGGCCCCCATTACCAACTGTGAAAATATCATTCATAATCTCCCGAATACTTGCCATCTTTGAAGGTGACACAAGTAGAGCCTTGTTTTTATTTAGTGAATGTTAAGTTAAATGCTTTGTTGTGGTTAAAATGTTCTATCTTAACTGTTTTTTTGTAAAAAAAAAAAAAAATATTGTCCCTAACTCTGTCATGAACTTGGAATTCCTAAGCACAAAAACTCCCAAAAATACCTCGAAATGCATACTAGAGAGAGTCCCAAAAACACAAATCCAACAAGAATGGCCAAAAAAACAGAGGATAACGGTCACAAATGTAGTAAATCACAAAAAGGCACAATAAAGGGCACACAAAACACAATTTTTGATGTCAAAGTTCATAGTACAGTTTTATTCAAAAAGTGTTCAAAATGCAGATGCAAAACTCTTCAATAAATAATTCATAAAATCCTAAGTGCAATGACATATTTTAAAATCGAAGTAATTACATTAAATCTTAAAATTAAGGTTAAAACCAAACTGAATTGGAACATCTCTCTGTATTCCAGTGCTCTGTTTCCCAACACTCTTCACTGCACACCCTAACTGGTCTTTTTAACAGGGCTGAGGCTCTGGCAGTTCCAGTCATTGTTCTTTCTTGCTCTCGTCATACCCACGTTACTTGTCATCTGTTGGGACATAACACCGAGCCTGGCTCTTGCATCCCAGTACCTTCCTTTAGTGTCTGCAGGCATCCGTAAACCCATAATCTCCTATGTTTCATCTGCTCAGTACAGTCAATCTCCCCAGGAGTGCTGTTCCCCATGCTCTCCCCTAGCAGTTACCCCATTTCACAACACTGGTTTAACTCCCTTATTCACTTTTACTTCCTTTGTCCATGTTCCTTGGTTTTTCTCTCACCCCTGTTCCCTTCGCTCAGATTCTTTATAGCCCTGTGAGTGTAGATGCCTCATTAATAAGCACCAACAAGGGGCAATTTAGCTGATTGCTCTCTCAGATGTGAACAGATTATCAGTTGCTTCACCCTATGAAGTGCTATCGTACACCCACACTCACAGAGTCTGAGCTACACCTGTGCTAATCTGCCAAGAACCCTGGACATGCTTTACCACAAGCAGATGGCCCCTCCTGAAACACATGGAACACAGTAAAAGATACATATACACATAGAAACTAAATGATCAACAATGTTAACATAAACAAAAGAATGAAAAATTCATACATGAGCATAAGTAGGCTTTGCGCCTTAGGCACCAAGATACCCAAACTATGTTATAACATTTCAGTAATTTACCGCTCTGATCTAGACCTTTCTAATCATAAAATAGGTAATTACGATAGCAAATGACGAAAAGAATTCATAATTAATTGCAGAATTGCGTTATTTGAGGGTTTCTCTAGAGTGCCTTTTTCTCTTCCACAAATTTGGCTCAAAAACTAATCAGCACATTGTCATCTCATAACAGGCTTATGTTTTTAGTTTGGTATTTTTCATCCCGGCCTTTTTACCTCTAGACCATCTTCAAGAAACTGTGACATACACACACACACAAACACAGAGACAGACAGACAGACAAACACACACCCATCATCGAGATATCAGTGTTTTTGGTATCAGGGGACCCTAAACGGTGAGATCAGTTGATAACTGGAGATTTGTGACGAATCTAAAGCTTTCACTTCTCCCCCATAGACGATCAGTTATGGTGGAGGAGGGCACAAAGCAAAAATGAATGAAACAGATTTAGAAAAGGAATTCGTGGGTACCCTGGCTGAAACATAAGAAACACTGAGCATTTAAATCCAAATTAACTAATCAGATTGCTTCGAGGGACTGGACACACACACACACACACACACACACACACACAGAGTAGTGTTTTTTTGTATTGTAGATAAAGAACCTGTAAATATAAACAGATAACATCACAAAGATTTCAGGTGTTACAGGTTACCCCATTTAATGACAATGGTGTTTTTTTTTTCAAAATATCTGAATTACTTCAGACTTAGATGGCGCAGTGTGTGTCTTATTACTTCACCTGTCTCAAATGGTGGTATCTAGTTTTTGGGTTGAGATTGCTCTTCTATGGGATTGTGGTCAGAAAAGGAGTGTTAGGCCGCTGAACAAGTCTAAACTCCTTTTCCTGTGTATCCTTAAATTTGGACCCTGGTAGTGGCATGATTTTCTCCTACATTGACTGAAACCAGGATATAATTGGCAGTTGGTTGTGCCTGACAGCTGCCT
Source organism: Polypterus bichir lapradei (assembly GCA_026402145.1). NCBI lineage: Eukaryota > Metazoa > Chordata > Cladistia > Polypteriformes > Polypteridae > Polypterus > Polypterus bichir. The sequence goes on from JANRMT010062856.1 coordinate 114,275,135, forward strand.
AGGATATAATCAGCTTCTGGTAGAGGAACATTTTCTTCTCAAAGGATATAAGCACCTACTAAAAGAAACTTTTCCATAAGTGCTCCAGTTATAATTAACATTGATGCAGCAGAGTGCAAATATGTGAGTGGGCAATTCCAGCGTTAAATCCTGATGTTTTGGAGACTTTTTACCTTTTAAAAATGGCCAGGGCTCAGTAGTGCCTTAAAGACTTGCTCTGCTGGAGCAAGGTTGGTAGAGAAGATCACAAGACTTTCTGTGGGCACTCCTAACTCCCGAAGTGATTCTGGCTACTGCCCCTAAAGTAGATCAGAATAGAAAGCCACCTTGTGATAACAAGATATTGGAGCTTAGATATGGGAGAGTACAAAGTACTTCTACTCAGTATCTATGTGCTGTATACCTGCACACTGGTCTGCCTGGACATTTCAGTTCTGCTGTCTCTTTATGCTTTAGTATTGCCCTTGTAAGCTACATCATATTTTATCATTTTATTTCTTTATATTTTATCATCTTATATTTATCTTTTGTATTCTGTGTTGTCCTTGTATGCTGCACTAATACTATCAAGACAAATTTGTAGTATGCATTAGTGTACCTGGCCAATAAAGTGAATTCTGATTCTGGTTCTGAACAAGGGAAGATATGTATTATACATCAGTAAAGAAGTGAGTAGAGACAGACTGCAGTACTTATGCACAATGCTAGTCTATTAATTTGCTGTAGTTTGTGGTTTTGCATGTTGGGGTATTGTTTTTGGACTTTGTATAGGACAGCAAATTCAGGTAGTTACTGGGTTGCTTTCCTTTTCCACAGTTCAGTCTTTTCAGTTTGAATAGCTCCTGGGCAATAATCAATTGATTTGCTTGTACCCAGGAGATTAAGGACAAGCTGTCAGGGTAACAGTGAGCATAGAGGTCAGCTTGGTTTCCTGAAAATTGCTGCACCATATCCTGCAGTCCACAAAACAAGAGAAAAGTGCCAAATGATGATGACAATGCAAATCACCCATCTGCCATATTTTCTCTTGTGCCAACATCTAGATTAAAGTGGTTTACTAAAGCCAAAATTGGAGAGTTTAAAATGTTGTACAATCGAAATTGTACACATACCATATAGGAGAAAGCATCATACAGATTTGTGTTAAATATTTTCTGTTTAGCTAAAAATATGCATGGCTCCAGGTTCAGTGTCTATCAGCAAGTTCTTTATAATATGAAAATAGCTGATGTACTTGGTTTTCCTCTCGTTATGTCATATACACCACATTGTGTCAGGATTCTTGAGATTTTTAAAACATGTCGGTGTACACCTGCTGTATTAATTAGAAATGCTGTATACTATGATACTTCTTGGTTTGTTTTTAAATTAAAGAGCTCTTTTAGATAATAATAAAAATTTCCCTCCTTTTGCATGTATTTTTTAAAAATTCATTACACTGATTGCTTTGCATCCCATTCTACAAGGAGGATAATTTCTGGGGAAGCTAGATAAAGCTAAGATGAAGATTCAATCCATCCATCCATCCATCCATCCATTCATCCATCTATCCCTACATCTATCCATCTGACCCATTATGTTTGGAAAATCTTCTTCTTTACAGAGTGGGATTCTTTCTTTATATAAGATATATAAGAACATGGGTCTCGTTATTTTCATACAGAAGCAAACATTTTGAAAATTCAGAGATATAAACATTTTAAATGGCAAGCAAAATTAATTAAGTCATGTCGTCGTATGACAGCATTTCAGCCAGAAAAGGTCACAATATTAAAAAGTTGTCCTTTAGGGCATCAGCTTTCAGAGTGTGAAAGTGCAAATGAATGTATGTTTTTCATATGTGATAGTGTAAATAAATATATGTTTCTTGTAAATACTTCCAGGAGGGAAAATTATTCTCAGGTAACATCAGACAGGTAGCCATTAAAAAAAACTGTTGGATTAAGGTGACACACTTGTGCAATGATTAGAGAACCACATAGTCACCCCATATTTTTAATTGGAAACTTTATTTGTTTTTCTTGTTTGATGTCTGTGCTTTTAATGTGTCAGACACTTTTGATGGGTTTGTAGTATAAAAATGTACTTGTCTCTGACAATAATTAGGCATCAAGAGACAGTGCACAGTGGTTTTCTATTTATGAATTTACTTTAATGAGTTCATTTTAGGCATGGTGCAATTCAAATAGGGTTGATTTTAAACATTGATGGTGTTACATTTATTATTAACCACAGTATTTTGTAATTGCTGTTTATTAAAATGATTATGTAGTTTTCAGTATAACTCAATTTATAGTTTTAAGCTTATAATGAATACATATTAAGGATAGCATTTATAATGTTCAGTGCAAATCTTCAATGTGCTGGACTGTTACGCTCATAATTGCCAGTTTTGTCTCCATCAGTATCTTGCTACGTTTACTCTTGCCTTTGAGAACATGCTACAATGTATAAAGCAGTTTATTTGCTTTTAGCCCTATAATTACATGGACTTGATATTATTCAGTTGTTATCAATGCTGAGCAGTGTATTAATTTACAATAAGATTCATAGAATGTTCTTGTTTATGATGTGTTTCAGTAGAATATTCCTTATTGTGCTGATTGTGTACCATGTATTTTTATTTCTTACGTTAGTTTGCTTGTAACATCAAAACTGTTTATTCCTGTAATGTGCACAAAATGGAATATGGCTTTGAAAATGCAATTTCACCTTAATTATCTGCTTTTCTTTATATATAACCAATCAATAATGGACTTAATATACACAGTTAACATTCATTTGATTGTAATTTTTTCATTTAATTGTTTATACAATATTTTGCATTATTATACAAATTGGATAAATTAGGTTACAAAGTCACCAGTTCATATTTATTGTTAAATCTTTTATCATTAAACATACCCTAAAGAAGATAGTTATGTATTAAATATTTAAATTTCATATACATTTTTTATTGTTTCTGGGGGTTGATATTTAATTATTATGGTTATTCATTTAACTTTTTAATTTACTGTTGAAACAATTAGAATTCAGCAGTTGTTGGCGGCAGAAAAACTTGTATTTTCGGTCAATAACCTAGTTCTAACTTGCTACATTTTGTAATTCTTTATTTGAATGGGTGTCTTTGTTATAATTTAGCTCTAATGTAATGAAGAGATATTAGTAGGCTCACTTGGAAGGGAAGATTAAATTACATTTTATGGAGTCAAACTGAATATTGAAATCACTGAGAAAAAAGTACATATTTTATGTGATTTACTTTCATAGCCTAACTAGATCCAAAATTTCCACTTCCTTAACAGAAATCTTAGATTTAGAGATATGCATGTCTTGAAAAGCAATAAATAGTGTAAATTATAGACTAAATAAGGTCAGAGATGTTTGAGACAACTACAGAAAAAGAAGTTCAGTAAGGCAATACAGATACTGTAAGAATGGTGGGAAACTGGATTCATAGACATTTCTTACCAGATGCTAGTGAATTAAACAGAAGATAATGAAGAGCTCCAGTGATTTTGTGTACAGTTATTCTCATAAAATGCACTTCTTTGTCTAAAATCAAATGAACTAAACTGTAATTACAAATAGTGAACAATTAAAATACATCACATAATGACATGCAATTGAAAAACTGAAAAATGATGAAACACTATCAGACAGCAGGTACAGGATTCCACTGTTTTTAGGCAAAATATAATATAATATAATATAATATAATATAATATAATATAATATAA
>JANRMT010062856.1:114278884-114304948 GCA_026402145.1 Polypterus bichir lapradei
ATATAATATAATATAATATAATATAATATAATATAATATAATATAATGGATAGTTCAGTGATAAAATGAATTATATATGATGGAGGAAAGTAGGAATGCAAGGTAGGTACCAACCTTAGATGTGGTGCCCCTTTATCAGAGGGTCCACTCAGTGATTCAAGGACTGTTTGGTGTCAGCAGTCTATCTAATCTGCTTGTCTTTGGGATTTGAGAGGAAACTGGAGTAGCCAGAGAAAAGCTAACAACGACACAGGGAGAATGATCAAACTCCACACAGATAAAGCTTGTGCTGGTACTTGAACAGATGATTATGGAAGTATAAGGCAGCTGGTCGTTAGTAGTATAACATAAAAAGCAATACTTTAACATTATATATACAGTTGCTTTTTGTCTATTAATATTATAATGAGGTCTTCAGCAATATGAACTGTCAACATAATAAGGATATGAAATGATATTGAAGGATTTCAGGCCGGAATGTTAAGGAAAAGTGATCTTTAGCAGATTTATCAATACGTCCCACTATGTACTTCTGTGCTTTAGCAGTGAGAACATTCACCTGAGTGAATGTTCAAACTGTGCATTTCTTGGCAGTATTCAGATGACCATCTAGGCAGTGCTGCTGGTCTAAGAACCTTGTCTGTTTTAATGCTGTATGATTATCAGCAGCTCGGTGATGGATGATGTTTGTTCTGTAACAACATGACGGAGACTAAGTAGGCCACCTCTTTAATACAGTATAATAAATTAGCAGAAAGAAAACATGGAAGACAGCACAAACAGAGAGATAAAAATATTCTGCTGTTGATGTTATGGAATTATTAATAAACCCAAGTCTGTAATATGTATTTTATTGAAATTATGTTTGTTTTTATTTACATTCATTATAAGATTTCTTTATTATGTATGAAATGCTGTGATCAGTTTGTCTGAAAAGAGAAGCGACGAAAAACAACTTAATAGTTGAAAATATAAACTATTTGACAGATATATTGTACTGTACTATAACCCTATTTTAAATGGACAAATGCATTCATTTTTGAATTAGCCTAGACAATTGTACCCAGTTGTGCTTAGACTATACTGTATAAAACTATTCGATAGTATAAATATTAATGGTCATATTTTAAGTTGTTTTCTTACATGCTGTACTAAATCTTCTTTTTTTTCTTCTCTTTTGGGAAAAGGAATTTGAGATGTTTTATTTATTAAAAAAAATTGGAATTTGTACGATTGTATCTAACATGAACGTATGTCCTGTACTTTACTGTACCTTAGGTTAAATAAAACATATACCAAAACAAGCAGTAAGATAAAAAATGATTAGTTAGCATACATACATTAGTAAGTTTGTGATTAGTAGCACCTTCTTTACAGAGTTAGATTTTAGAAAGAAGAAATTGTACAAATGAGAGGAGACCATTCAGCCCCTCAAGGTTGTTCCGTTAGCCAAAAGCGGCATTATCCCAGTATGTCATCCACATATTTTCTGAAAGCTGTCATTGTTCTCTCAGACTCGCTAATTTGTTGCAGATTCCTAAGATCCTTTGTGAAAAGAAGTGCTTTCTAATTTCCACTGAATTTAAAAAAAAAAATGCTCTTTGACTGTGTAGCATGAAACAATGCCCTCATCTCATGGCAACAACAATAATTGCAGTGAGGCCATATATATTTAAAAAATCACGCATTTATTAGAGAAAACACACAAAGAAGTGATGAATGGAGGAAATACATGACACACAACAAAAAACTATCAAATAAAAGCTCTGCTGCCACTCTGGGCTTTCTTATAAAACTCTTGAACTTCTGTCTATCCAGTAGTGGCTCTCCATCTGCTTTGGCTCAGAAATATCACCAAGCACTCCTTTTCTTACCCTCTGTTATCCTTCACAGCCCTGACATCTACGTGATGTTTTGCCCCAGATGTTTTTTTCAACTCAGTAAGCCCTCTCAGCTGTGTTAATCGAACCCCCTGAGCTAATTTCTGATCAAGACTCATGTTTGCTAATGAGGGTCAGGGATGGCTCTGCTTTTGGTACCAAGACACAATAATGGGGCTCAAAATACTGTACATGTTTATCCTTAAGCCTTCTATAGCTCTTAAAGCCTCCAAGATGTCCCTTGTGCCATTTTGGTGGTACTCTTGCCTTATAAAACTTCTCATTGGCCTAGCAATCCTTTACATCTGAAACAATTATCTATCTATATTAGCTCCCCAGATTGTATGTGATATTATAGATGCAATCACTATAGAATCCCAGTATAATGTGCTTTGATTCATATTACACATTTATTACAACATAAAACATTTTACCAGCCTTTTCAATTGTTTTTGCACATTGCTAGCAAGGACGAGACTGTTGTACCAAGGTCAGATTCACCCCTCTTGTAATTTATTTGTAATTAATGTTCTGCTCACCTACATGTAGCATTTTTCATTAAATTGTATTTTACAGGTTTTTGTTAAAGTCTGAAAATTGTCCAGGTTTTAAACATTTTTCTGCCTCTTCTTTATTTGCAGTCCTTTCACTTATTATTTTGTAAATTATGATAAATATATGAATCATCGTCCATTGGAATTTCTGTTTTGTTTAAAGAAATTACTAATTAAATATAAAAAATAGTGTGAGCTGGTTTTCTATGACCGCCACAACCCTGAACAGATTTAAGCATAGTGTATGTGAAAATAGAAAGATGGTGTTTTGTCACTTACTAGGAATGGCATACAGAGTGAATGGAAATGACCAGGAGAGGAAATGTTAAGCAAGCCAGAAGTCATAACAAAGAATCAGGTCTGTCTTTCATTTATTCAAAAATCATAAGCCAAAAATAGAAGTAGGAAACAGAAGCCAAAAGTCAGGAACCTGAAAATGTACAAAGCACTACTTTAAACATCCATGAAACTCATAACTGACACGCTGAGCTTTATAGTGGAGCTCCAATGACATTAATTGGTCCACCAAGATTGAGCAATTGTGCAATGATGCATGCTGTTATATCTTCACAACAGTGCCCCAAAATGGCTGAGCCTCGGGAAAAATAATATGGCGATGAAGACAATACAAAGTAAATTTTAACAACTGAACACAAAATCCAGATTAGAAATAGATTAGAAAGCATAATTTGACTAAAAATTTGAGAAGGTAGCTAAGGACAACCACATAACAAATTTTAAACAGCATGCATCATGACAAATTGATAAACTCAATAAAGCATCTTAGATGTTATTTAGAATCCTTTGTGACGTTTTAGGATGCTTTGTCATTTCCTGGATGAGTTTAGACTCTGCTGTTTGAGTCATTTGTCATGCAGGTCAATTCCTAGAAGATTCCCTACTGTTCAAAGTGCTTTCAAGTTGCTGATTGTGGCTGTCACTGTGGTTGGGTGGGGTTAGTACCGTTAGTATTAGCATATATGCCTTCTGATCTCAGCTTAATATTATTTAAAAGAATTTAGGTGAATAGGATTGACAGGCTTGTTGGGCTGAATGGTCTGTTCATGTCACACCTGTTCTAATATTAGTATATATTGAAAGCATATATTAAAAATATTTTCTGCTTTGTGCCCAGTGCCACCAGGGGCAATTTCTGCATGTAATTGGACTTTAGTTTAACTACACATATTGTCATTTTGTGTAGTAATGACTTGACTGTGGCAGAGGAAAGCTATGTGGCTGCTTATGGTGTGTATTTTTGGTGGAAATGGTAGAATACCACACACATTTTCAAGGTTGAAAAATTACTACTAGGTTAAGTGATAGCTGACATCATGCCACTCAGTGTTTCATTACCTAATGTGCAAATCTGTTTGTAGTATTATTTTAAATGCATTAAGTGAAGATTTGTGTGTTTTATTCGAAAGATCAGATAACTTTTCCTTTGGTTGCTTGTTAACATTTTCTTTTATTTCTTTTCCATCCATCCATCCATTATCCAACCATTATCTGCTATATCCTAACTACAGGGTCACAGGGGTCTGTCTGCCTTGTAATCCCAGCCAATACAGGGCACAAGGCAGGAAACAAGCCCCGGGCAGGGTGCCAGTCCACCGCAGTACTGTATTTCTTTTCCAGTTTAGATTATTAAACTGGCTCCATGATTATGATTTCACAAGGGTACATAGAATTCAATTTGAGAACTTCTGTTTTTTTGGTGCCTGTCATTTCAGGAGATAAATCAGAAAGATTTAACGACAGAATCTTAAAAAGACACTTTAGTTATTTTTAGCTTAAAGTTCTAAAGAATTTTGAATATTTCTTGGAGTTGGTTCAAGGTGTCTGTTTGCAGTGGGATATCTGTTTAATCTTCCCATCCTGCAATATTTTAAAACATTTTCTGTTATTCTGAAACTTTTGATTCAAAGATTTTTCACTTACTGTAAGAAAATGCTTGCGTTTTTGGCAAGAATTACCAAAACAAAGTTTTTCTCTCTTAACTTCCTGTGTGAAATTGAACCTTTTTGTGATCCTGTGTTAGGATATAACGGGATGGATAATAACTGACTGACTGACTGACTGACTGTTAGCCCATGGAGGAAGTATAAAGATTCTCTTTGCCTGTCTGAATACTGAGACATCTGCCTCATATGCAAATACATGATATATATCACTGATTTACATAACTGATATTTTTGCATCATTTAATATATCATTATATTGGCTGTGATGGGAGAGAAAATGTAATCAAAAATTTATAAATTATTAATGTTTTTATGAATCAAATCAATGTCTGCCATGTACTGTAATTCATGTACAATGCAGTCAGTAAATAAACAGAGCTATGAACATTTGTTCTCTCAGAAACGAACAGTAAATGAGTTTGCAGTACCCAGTAAAAAAGTGCCTTATATCTGAATATATTAACCCATATCTAAGATGGAGTGGTTTAGCTAAAGTGATGCTTCTGGTAAAATTGCAAAAATGTACAAATGCTTGCCATGTGCTCAAATAAGATTTGTGTGTTAAAATTTCATGTCATGCACTCTTTTTTACAAAGAGGACAAGATTGTTGCCTTTGTGTCCTATCATAGATATTATTGCATCCTTACTTGCTTTCACAAAGTAAGCTCATTGATCCTGTTAAAATGCCCTTCATTTATTCTTGGCAGTAGCTGGCACTGGGCAGGAACCCATTCCAAATGTGACGCTTGTCAACTGCTGGCATACTCACATACACTCCCAAACGTATTTGAAAGAGGGTCAGTTTAAAGCTGAAAGTTAAGCAAACATGGACATCTTTAAAAAATAGGTGGAAAATTGGGATACATGATACAGCAAAGATGGGAAAACTGTAAACTCCATGTGGAAAGCGGGCAAGCTGGGATTAAAAATCCAGAACTCTTACACTGAGTGGAAGCAGCACTATCCACTGGATTAAAACCATTGTTAAAATATTTTTATTTTTAATTATAACATGGGAATTTAGGAGAATATGTGCAAGTTATTTGTCTTGTTTGTGTCAGTCATATAGACATTAAGCTCCTTGCTGACACTCAGTATTAATGCATTGACCTTAAAAAAGTGCTTTGCTTGCTTAGCACTGTATTGCTATTGTTCTTTGTTTTCAGTAACAAAGGGTTTATTTTTTTTACTTTATGAGCTGTCCATAAGAGTACAGTTACATGACATACATGCTGAAAAAAGGCTTCAGCTGAAGAAAAAAAAATCAGCATGGAGTAAGGTGTTGGGGGTGTTAAGGTTCAAATGTAGTTCAGTTTCTTTTACCTTAGTTGTCCATTTTATTATGATTATTTGAAAACAATATAGTTTTATTAAGCTTAAAGATCAAGTCACAATTATATAGAAAGCAATTCAATAAAAAGAACCAAAATAGGCCACATAGCATCAGTCATATTTAATATTTAAGTTATCTCTTGCCAATATAATAGCTGTTTGTGGCCTTGTTCAGTTGCTGTTTAGAAAGCCTTTTGAAGCGAGTTGTCATATTTTTTCATGTTTTATATTTTAAGATCTCTTAAGTGAAACTGTTCAGTCAGACTTCTTTGATACCTTTTTGAAAACTGTTGCTTACAGTTTATCAAAATACAATTCGTTCCTTAAATAGGTTTATACATTTGAATATTTTACATATGTTTATCTATCAATTTCCTGTAACTACTTAGCTATTTAATAGAACTGCAAAAGCTTTAAGTATGACAGTATTTCAAAATGTAAGTAATATGGCCTTGATCTGTGTTATGTTTATAAATAAAGCAAAGGCTTTGCCAAGATGTTCTTTTCCGCGTAATTTCTAAAATTGTCCAGACAATCTGTACACAATAAGATTAAGGGGATCAAAAAAGAATTTGGCGTGAAAGTGCTGCAACCAGGATCATTTTGCATATCACTTACCACCTGATTGTGTTTTCAAATAACTAAAGAAATAAAAGTCAAAGGGCTACAAGATTGATGAACAACAACTCCAATGTAAGGCTCTATTACAACTCAGGAGTGGTGTTTGCTGTATGCAGGCTGACACGTAGTAGTATGGCTCCTTTGCCAGATGTTTAGGAATTTGCCCTGAAATGGCATCATATTACACACTTTTATGTTTTACCATGTCCAGTCACCTTCAAAGCGAGGAATGCTCTGGTAGATGTTCAGTCGCAAAATGGCCTGTATGTATTAACAACTGTGCTTTTTAGATAATTGGAACAAAGTGTTTGAAGTGGGTGGTCTTACTGCCTTATTTTGAAGTGTTTAGTTAAGACCTTTAGATTGAAAAGTCCAAATAATTTTTGTGAGAGCAAGGAAGACTAAAACATGATGAAGACAGTCAGACGCATATGTAGTTCAAAACTAGGAAATGTCTTAGTTCAAGGGGTAAAATTAAAGTTGAGATAAAACAAGATTGAAACTGAAATTAAATTAACAAAGACTAAAGTTTACTTTAATATGGCATCAGTTCAACAGAGGATGATTGTGAGAGCTGGATGCCACCATTAAAACCACAGTAGATAGAAACTGACTCAGTACAATACATTCATGATGGCTTATGTGTAGTTTGAGCATGCATAGTGAGGCGTTCTGCCATTAGTCTAGTTGAAGCCAAGGTCAAATGAACATGGACCTTCTGCTGCAAGATGGCACCATTGCTGAACAACATGCCATGGTGAGTTTTCTTTGGGGAGAGAGATTGAGACCTGCTGAAATTCAAATAAGCAAAGGGCTCACTGCATGGAGATGTGCAGTTTAAAGTATGAAAACATCCCTCTGAAAAGCTCTACATTTCTCTTAATTTGAGTTTATATTATTATTTCCAGTAAAAGAGTATTTTTCTTTGTTTTCCATAGTTGTTGCAACTTTGTTCATATGAGAAATAGTTTAGTGGTGTGGCATTATAGACCCCAGTAAAGTGAAACGTAAGTATTTGAATCCGGTATCTAGTACTGTATACTGAAGCCTATTATAATGGACTGTGAGTGTCTGAAAGAACAGTGAAAATGTTCCAGTTCAGTTGTCAGACTGGTTAATTTATTAAATTCATCATCGTAGGAATTAGATGTTGTACAAATGTGGTAAAATAAAATTGTTGCTCTAGTGCTGTAGTTTAATTAATTTATTTTGGTTTATTTATCATTTTTATATATCTATCCCCAAGTCAGACATTGTGATTAATCTGTGTTTGACCTGTCTGCATTTTGTGTATTTAATGTTTGTAATTTTGTATGTATTTTTCAGCTAGCTTATAAAATGTACTGTAATTCTGTCTATGCCATTTTGTGTTCTGTTTGTTGTATGGTCGTCACCATTTTGTTGATTTTTTTCTGCATGGCCACAGCCATATTGTTTAGTATTGTGATGACTGTTAGATCATATAGTTTGTTATGACTTCGGTCCCTCTCTTTTTCAGATGGTGGTGCACTATAATTGATGTTCAAGCAGATTTATTTCAGGAAGATTTAATTAAATAATTCGGACGTCCGAACTATTCTATAACATTTCAATAATTATTTACCACTGTGATGCTGATCTTTCTGATCATGAAATAGGTCATTTCAATAGTAATTAACAAGAAATTCATAATTAATCGCAGAATTCCAGTATTTACCATAATTCTCAAAATATAAGCAAAAATTCATTTGATGGTTACTCTTGAGTGTCTCTTTCTCTTGCATGATTTGGCTTAAAAACTAAATAGCACATCGACATCTCATAGCAGGCTTAAGTTTTGGGTTTGGTATTTTTCCATCCATCCGTTTTAGCTCTAGCCCATCCTCAAGAAACTGCGACACACACACACACACACACAGATAGACACACACCCATCATTGAGATATAGATGTTTTCAGTATTGGGCACCCTAAAACATCAAGATCCATTGAAAACCAGAGATCGAAATTTTTGATGAATCTAATGCTTTCCGTCCTCCCCCATAGATGATAGGTAATGGTAGGAGAGGGCACAAAGCAAAAATATAGCAAACCTTTTGTGTAGTTGGAGCAAATAAAACCATCTGATTGGAGGTTTGTTTTGCTATGTTTCTTTTGACTTCAACTTAGGTTTTGTGATTTGGCTTTGATGATTGGTTGTGATAATTTTTCTTTGTTCTTTGACTCCTGTTTTTGTTTTGACAAATTTTCTGCTTTCTCCTTGTCACACTTATCATCTCCTGATAATTTTTTTCTGTGTTAGGAGATCAAAGCACTAGAAGGCAAAATGAAAGTGAAACATCCCATAATAAATCCAAAAATAACAATGTTAAAATTCCTTAGAAAGAAAGTGTATTTTGAGTCTTAATTACAGTATCAGATAGAAAGACCCACAAAGCTGGACAAGTGTTTGCTGAGAATTGCATTCATCAAAGTTTTAATATAAATAGAAATACAGTATATGATAATGGGATGGCAAATATCTTACAGATTTATTATAACTTTCACAAAGTAGACAAATATTCTGTGATACCTGAATTAACAGATTTGGAGCTAATTAGTTTTTTTGAGTTTCTGTAGAAACTCTTTTAGATGATTCCTAATCAGGCAAGAAGTCTCATAATGTGCAGGGTGTTCATCTTAGTGTGGTGCCGTACAATGCTGTGATGACATGAAGAAAAAACCTTGTGCCACAACTCCACATATGATCTTAATAACATGATATCCATCATTTCCTGGGTCAGTAATGGATAGGCCAGACCTGCTTTTTCCAGCCACATTCTCCAGCTATGGGATAATTACTAGCAGTCATCAGGGAAGCTGAGAGATAAAGTCCCTGCAGCCTGTCCTTTGTGTATCCGTTGCACCTTTTGTGGATGGTTCCGTGTAGGATGCCTGAATCACTGCAAAACACCAGAATTGTAAACTCCAGTCTTTTGAAGAAGCCTCATTCCTGATGTATGTACTATATATGCAATCTCAGTCTTTTAGTCACTACTCAAAGCTTGTAATCAAAGGTATCTATGTTTATTTTCCTTCTTTAATTTTTATTTCAAAAACTGCCTTTGCACATATGATATGTAATAGAATTATACATAACACTCTTAAACCTGTATAATTCAATTCAGGAATTTATAGGGGCTCGAGTCTATAGAAACAGCACTAAGCACAAGACAGAAACCAGATCTGGACATTTCACATGACCATAACAGGGCTCATCCTTGCACACAGACACACATTCACAAGCCAGTTTGGAATCAGCAATCAATGCTGCATGTCTTTGGAGATGTGGGAAGAAAACCCATGCAGATTTACATGGATGAAGACCAAGTGCAGGATTTGAACCCTGCATGCTGAGTTACCATGTCATTATCCTTGTATTTCTGACTTCTTTTTTTGTTTTTCCTTAACATCTTATGCTTGTTTATGCTCCCATGCGGTCCAGTTTCTTCCTGCTTTGTTCACGTCTTTGTTTTTTCAAGAGCTGAGCTTCTGCTGAACAGCATCCACAAAAAAGACATCTCACAAAAAATATTATGTGAGCAGTCCCGACAATCATGAAATTACTCATTAAATGAGATGTTTTCTAGAAAATAGCATTGGGCAGCTTTTCAGTCTAATATTAGCATCACCGTCTCAAAAGGATTAGAGATTTACTATACTGAACACTAACAGTAGCTGGTGGAAAATATGGCAACCAAAGACATGTTACTATGTATGCCTGAGAGTGTTCCTCTCATGATTTATTTGCATTACTTTTTCTCTTGTTAACACATTAAATAATACAGTATTATTACTGTTATTTTGAATTACTACAGGTGCTGTTTGCTTTTTAACTTGAGTGTAGTCATATTGTTTACTATTTCCGCAGCTACTGCTGATAACATTACACACTTTGTGACTTGTTACTTCAGCGAATCAAATGTATAAATCATTCTGCTAAACATTATCTGGTACTTTTAAGTTGAAATTGTACTTGTGATATTACTTATGTTTTTTCTTTCTTTCAAATTTTGTGCCCCTTGCTAACACCTTTTTTTTGACTAAGATTGTTGACTCTGGTGGTAGCTTGATTGTTAATGATTCCTAGATGTTTTTGACTACTTTTTTACCTCAGCTCCTTCATCTCTTAATTCCTGTTTTCATTGTCCTTGTTGGGGCCAGCCTGTCCTTTTCTTTCGGGCACCATTGTTCCCTTTTCTCTCTCAGATCCCTATAACTTCCCAGATTCCATTATTCAAAAACTTTTCCTGCCACAGTGTGGTTTATAGCCTTGATTTTTACTTCTGTGGCAAATGTCCTTACCAAACTATGCATAAGAGTCAATTCTTCAATAAAATTTCAATAGATAGAATAGGATATACAACCTGGAAATACATATACTGTACAGATTGAGATATTTGTGACTGGGCTTATTAATGAACTATTTTATTCTTCATCAAGGTATATGAGTTAGTAAGTTTTCTTCGGCTAGGAACTTGTTCAGTGAGTATCATAATGTGCCAGCCTGTTGTGACCACAGAGACAGTTGTACAAACAGCGCAGCCCACTGACACTGATTTCTTTTAAGAAAAAAACAAGCAGTGCTCAGTAATGTGAAGCTAGCCAAGATTCATTGTGTTGCAGACTTGGATCATGAGGCAACATGGAATAGTATTTATGTCTATAATCTAAAAGGCAAGTCAATATCACTAAAAAAAACTGCAGTCAGAGGCAAGGCCCAATTCTGACAATCCTTTCCCTTTTTCAATGCTCTGTGTATGATGGTGATAGCTCACATGGATTGTGTGAAGTTGCTGAATTTAAATTTTATCCTAAAGCTCTCCAAAAAACTCCTTGGGGTATCATACATTATTCTACCTCAACCACTCACCCTAACCTTTTAAAATTAAATGAGCCATCTCTTTTGCTTGTCTTATTGTTATAAATGGCATTCCTGAAATCCATTTGCTCAATATCATCCCACACTGCATTACTATCTCCAACAATTAGGTACTTCTCCATCTATGCTATTTTGCCATTATAATGCCTAACAAACAATATTTTAGTGTTCCCCTATGGGCTTAAAGGTGGAGAGGATTTTATTTGTTAATATTGTTGTGTGTCTTGGAAAAACAGGGATGTACAGTCTTAACAATTTAGGGATCTTTTATAGGTAGGTGCAAAGCTCAAAAGACCCTTCTTAAGTAAACTCTATTCTGATGGGATTAGTTATTCACAAGGAGGTGGGGTAAAGTAACTCTTTAATCCCATCCAAATCTCTCATGTCAGTAATTTTTTATGGACTGTGCATTCACATCTCAGTAAAGATTAAAGAGCCTTGTACCTTCTATAAAAAAGAACCCCAGATTAAACTAGTACAATGTAAATAGGCACGTAAGTAAAATTCCATCATTTCCTGTGGAAATTGCATTTCTCACATGATTTTTTTTTGTGGAAAATATTGAGGTAGTTGAAGAACTAGTCCAAAATCTGTGCAACCCAAAGTGAATCATTTTATACCACATCAGTCAAGTGGGCAACTTTGTGAACACATGAACATTTGGGATGGTGTATTATCATGGTATATCTCTCTACTTACACTTTACCTAGTGGTAAGTGTACTCGTCAGATTTGTTACCGGGTTGGTCTACTGTTGCACTTTAAGATTAACACATGCATACATAGCTATTCGCATACACACAGAAACTTAACAGTGCCCTGTGAATGACACACACATAAGTGGTTAATCTCTAGCACTTTAAACCACACAAGTGCCTTATGAATAACACAACTTGTCACTCTTACTAGCACTTCATGAGACTTACATACACACAGACTCTAACCACAACACTGCCCCATGAATGACACACACACACAGCTAGTTAACCTTCAGCACTTTAAACCACACAAGTGCCTTAGGAATTACACAATCTGTCACTCTTTCAGCACTTCAAGAGACTTACTTATTATCGGCATGAACAACATGTGATGTTTTAAAGATATCTCATACCTAAACATTACTTTTGGTCTACAAGAATACATGTAAACATACCAAGACTCAGCATCCTTGACTATAAGCCATTTATCAGCCAAGAATGCCTTACTTTAAGTACTGTTCCCTACTATGCGGTAGAGCTCTCATTCACAGCCTTAATAAACCTCGCAGCACAGAGGTAATGGCAAACCTCCGGCTGCACCAGGTGTTCAGAGAAATCTACATTATTACTTCAATCACTCTAAACATTAAGACAAAGCATAGAAAGTTAAAAGCAGCATGGTATTTATTACAATAATAATAATACCAGTGGAACCAAGAATAATAGAAAATAGGACTGATAGTAAAGTCTGGATATATATAGTCTTTAGAAAAAGCTTAAAAAAAAGTAAAGATGACAAGGATGAATGTTGTAGGCGGCTTGTAGCACTCTGTTGTTCTTTAGATGCTTTTCTGACGATCAGATGGAAACTGCCGCACGATGCCGTCGCTGTGTTCTCTTCTCCTGATGTCTTCATCTCTTCTTCTTCCTGATGTCACTCTTCAGATGAGGCATCTTTATTATAAAATTCTACACGGTTAGATACACCTGATTGGCTGGCTGTCAATATGATGAATGGATTCGCTCAAATTGTTTAATCTTGAGTATGTCCATTTTTCTGAACAATAAAACTTTTGATGTTGCTTAGTACTACTGGCATGTCTTCCTTTCCCAGGCTGTAAACCAATTTAACAACTTGATGCCCAGGTTATAAACTAATCAATAGCCTTGGGCACCAGCATGTCTTCCTTTCTTTGTTGGAGCAGCTGTTTTAAAAGTGAGTTACAATCGGGAAGAGAATATGCTTTGATGTGTCCTATATTAAGTTCACCTGCTGTTTTGCCTTGAACAAAATATAATGAAAATATAGATCAAAATTTACAGATTTTGTACCCCACAACAGATGGGAATAAAATTACATTACCATACCTCTTGGTGTAATACTAATCTTGTCCAGGTCTGAAGATTACAGAAGTCCTCCAGTAGTAATTACTTTACCCCACTTCCTGGTGTAAAACAAATACTGTTCAAATATGGGGCTTATAGTTTTAAGTTCCAAATCTGTTCCCTGCCTCTTGCAATACAGGATGTACCCTCACTGTCGTAGGCAGTGCTTATCAAATAGGGTGCCTTGTCCCAGTTAATATAAATTGTCTATTCATTGTCTGGTTAATCCTGATGGAAAATATATCTTATAACATCAAAGATTTCTAAAATGTCACTCTAGGTCAAGTTTTGGGGCAGTTGTTCACGCATGTGGTTTTGTCAGCAAATTGTAAGACTATGACCTTTGTCTTATCTTCTATTTTCCTCAAGTTGGACCAGAAGAGTTTTGTAATCTCTTGTTTATACTATCTTGCAGTGCAACTCGAAGTAAATTGCAATTATTTTCTTAGTGATGACAAGACAAACCTCTTAAAAAAGGTTTAGCAGCTGGCTTTTTGCTTGTCATCTTTTCTTTAGTTGCTTTCAAATGTTCACTTCTGTCATCATAATATTTTTATTTATGAAATCTAAAAAAACAATTAATGTCAAGCAACACAGTCTGTTTTTAATGATGTTTCATTGAAAATTCTGCAGGTGTCCCAGTTGATTACAGAGCTCAGCTTCAAAGAGAAGACAGTGGAATTGCAATTGAAGGTGTCAGTGTAGTGATTGAAAATTCCTATTGGGAGGTTAATGGGATTCAGTTTCCAGCTGCTGTTTGCAAGTCATTTTGCTGAAAACAGATTGATTGAGTTGACGCATTGGGCACCTGGCACGCTGAAAGCAAGACGGCACACTCACTTTCCCAAGATGCTCTCACTCTTCATTTGGATCTATTCTAAAATTTATGGTTATTATTTATTTACATAGTAACCTTATTTTTGACCTGCATTGAATTTGCGTGATGTTGACTCTTTGGGCAAAAAAACACCTGTAAGCCTTTCTTAACCTGTATGTAAATTGGCTTCTTCCATAAAGGCTCCAAGAAATAAATTTTCCTTATGATATTATGAAATTCTAGTAACATGGATATGCTTTGTGGCCCACCAGGCTGGCACTGCCAGCTGAACCCGACACAGATATGCGTGGGACATGAGTTCAATGCACAATTTGATTTTATTTTCTTTTTCCCTTGTTGGAAACGACTTCCCTGTTTCCCACAAGTATAACACAGTCCTGGCACAAGCACAGCACAAACAATTAATTCCTTTCTTTTACTCTTTTCCTACTCCTCCTTCACTCCTCGGGTTAAGCTTCGTCGCTCTTCCTCCCGAATCTGGCTTCCCGGGTACTGGCTGCTGGCTACTTTTATAATGAACCTGCAAGTGCTCTAGGTGCTTGATTACTCATTTCCAGTAGCACTTCTGGGTGTGGTGGAAGAACTGCCTATAAGGGCTCAGCAGCTCCTGCTGCAGCACCCCCTGGCGGTGCCTGCGAATCCCAACAGGGCTGCACCACACTCCAACTCCCATGAAGCCCTGTGGGAGTCTGAGGCACTGCTGCAACCCAGGAGGGGTTGCCATCTAGCGTCCTGTGGGAGGTAACGCTCTGGCCACAGCCTATTATGTGAACATTAAAAATAATTAAAATGTATTCATTATTTTTGTAGTAACATGATTATTGTAGTAAATTAGTTGTGTGGTTGATTTCTGACCTTCTGATACGTAACCAAGAAAATATAGGCAGAGAAAAGGATGGATGAATAAGTTTGGTATGATGATACTGCAAGTCTCAGTGGGATAGACAGCTTATATAATGGCTTTATAGGTAGATGGGTAGAATGCACAGCTTTGTTCACCCAGTATTAAAATTTCTCTTTAGTCTGTCTTGCAACATACGTTGTAGAAGATGAGTATTAAAAGAGCAGACTGGACAAGAGTATTTGAATGTTGTCTCACAATCAATCTGCCTTGACCCCTTTTTACTCATGTATTTAATGTTAGTAAGTCACAGTTATAGGCACAGAATAATCAGCTCAGGAACAGAAAAAATCCTTGCAACACGTTTGTGAAATTGCTGTAGAAGAATAAGCGCTAAACAACACAAGAAAAGTAATTTAGCTTTAGTGGGAAAACAAACTGAAAATACTGGGAAAAGCTGCATGTCTAAAGAAAGAAAGAGCCTTTCATTATCATTGAATTCTTGATGTAGTCTATAAAAACAAATGGCTTGTTAGTGCTTTTAGTCTCCGGCTTAGTGTGCTTAAATGATCCTCATCACTGTTTCAACCTTTTTTTCTTTTGTCTTTTTTGAATGTAAGATGAACAATTGTGAAGAGACATTTTTTAATTTATTTTTTAATTGTATTGTATTTTTACCTTTTCCTTGTTACCTCACAGCAGAAATCTTCATTTTCACAGAAAATGTTATTTGTTCTGCATACATGTAAAGAATAGTTATTATTATTATTGATTGCCTTGTAGCAACAGAATAGTAAGCATTACATACTAGACTTGTTTCCAAATTTTAGCTATCTGTAAATAGGCATATTCAATTCTTTGCACAGTTACTTTTTGTATTAAATAGCTTAAAGCCTACCTTATTATTAATTTGGCTAAGAGTTGACTGATTATCGCTTTTGAACTTGTTGCTCATTTACCATTTGTTGATGGTGTCATACTTTTTGCCAGTAAAATAAAATTTTATCTGCTGTATTACAAAGCTAAACTGTGGAGTCAACTACTCTGTATTTCAGCAGACTCAAGAAAAAGAAAACCACAAGAATATGAATCGTTCATTTCCTCCTGGGGACAAATAAAGTTCTATCTATCTAAGTGGTGCAAAAGGCACCTGACTGTTTCATAGTTGTAAAACCATGGACCTTAGTGCTTACCACAGTAAATTTCATATTCTTATACAGCAGCAAGATGTCATTGACAGACCTGTACTTTGTCAGACTTCATTCCAGCAGCATGAAGATGTTGAATGCCACGAATTGTGTTCCATCATTCAACCCTTTCGCATGTTACACTGTCAATACCCAACATCAACACAGAACACGTGGAAGGATGGGGGAAGGCAGCTTTTTCAGGACACTGCCTATCCCAAAACGCTAGATGGCAGCTTCCGTGGGATCTGGCGTTTTCCCGGATTCCCGCAGGGCATCCTGGAACTTGGAGATCGGTTGCGCAGCCCTTTTGAGAGCCGCCAGGGGGAGCTGTAAAGGAACAGAAGGACTATTTCCTGTCGTATTTCTAGACCAGAAGTACTCCAAGGTCACGAGAACGGGAATCTTGAAGTACTTCCGGGCTGAAGAAAATACAATTCTCCGTCTGACCCAGAATTGCTAGCAAGTCACCTGAGTGGAAGGAGAAACACTTCCGGGTCAAGGACTATGTAAGGGACTGTTGGAGACCCAACAAGTGAACTGGAGTTGGGAGGCAGTGGGCAGAACTTGCTGGGAGGTGTGGAGGAGAGATTTGTTATTATTAATATTATTAATATTAATTATTATTAATAATATTATTATTATTGTTATTGTGTTGCCTGTTTATGGTGGCGGAGGTGCTTCAGGGCGCAACTTCTTGATTATTTTACCCAGTGTTCAGTGTGTCTGTCTGTTGGATTGAAAGAGGCAACAGCAACCTCTAGCATCCTACTATATATATCTATACTAATAAACGGCAAAGCCCTCACTCACTCACTGACTGACTGACTGACTGACTGACTGACTGACTGACTCATCACTAATTCTCCAACGTCCCGTGTAGGTAGAAGGCTGAAATTTGGCAGGCTTATTCCTTACAGCTTCCTTACAAAAGTTGGGCAGGTTTCATTTCGAAATTCTACGCGTAATGGTCATAACTGGAAGCTGTTTTTCTCCATTTACTGTAATGGAGATGAGGTTGAAACCCGTGGGGGCGGAGTTTCGCCTGACATCATCATGCCTCCTACGTAATCACGCAGTACGTAGAAAACCAGGAAGAGGCCCAAAAAGCGCTTTAGAAAACATGCATTATATAATTGAGAAGGCAGCGAAACAATAAGAAGCGAGCGAGTGATATATACAACCATATTCATGAGTTCTGCTACTTCGGAAACAAAGCACAGTGTAAACCTACACTTTAAATTAAGTTCATAGACAGGCTGCCGCTGGCGTTTGTAATTTAGTGCCTGCCCATATAAGGCCGTCCGTCAGCGCCAATCCAATAGAAACACTGCCATTAAATATTCACGGGTGAAGGACTGTGCTTATGCAGAGGAAGATGAGATGGTCAGGGTGGTGTTTCGCACAGACTCAGCGAAACTGCGAGAGAAAGTTTTAAGTACCGGGACTTCGGTAGCATTAGATACAGCCATGGACATAGCACGACATGGCAACAGCACAGCTGGGAACCTTCGATGCATGTACACCGAGCGGCTGACGTGAACTGACGCAGTGCACACACAAAAAGCAACAGTTCCGAAGAGCGCTGAACGAAAACCGAATTACACAATTGAAAAGGCAACAAAAAAATATGAAGCGTCTGATACATATACAAACATATTATTCATAACTGCAGCTACTGCAGAAACAAAGCACACGGTGGAAAAAGTGAATGTCCCACTAAAGGAAGACAGTGTTAAAAAAAAAAAACCCGTGCATGCAGTGTGTCAGGTCTCAGATAAAGAAGAAGACGAGCTGTTTATTGATGCAGTAAGAAACGTGTATATATATACCCCGATCTACATACTCGAATAATGAATACTTTATTCGGAATCATTGATTGTTTTGGTAAAGCCATACTCAGTGTATTCATTAGATGAACGGTAAAAAAGTAAGAGCGAGGGGAGGGTCACTTATTGAGGCATGCACGCAAAACCACATTAGCACGCGGGCTCGATGTACGAAAAAATATATCTTTTCAAGTTCTATTTAGTCCATATGTGTCAAACTCAAGGGCCACGGGCCACATCCGGCCCGGCGTGTAATTATATCCGGCCCGCGAGATCATTTTATATACTGTATTATTGTTATTAATGGCCTGGGTATATGAAGCGCTGGTAACACAATAAACTACAGATCCCATAATGCAGCGCTTCAACTCCCTTCCCGAACACTGACCGCGTCCCCGCGGTCTCTTCAGTCGTTTCCTTACTTTGCGAAGGAAGCAGCTTTCTCACAGCTTCTGCACTGTTTTATAAACGAACGATATATAAGAAAGTCCTTTTCCTTGCTTCGCCAACGAAGCAGCCTTTTTATTTAATCCACGGGTTCTCCCCTGTTTCATTGTTCATTTATTACGATTTTTATAGTTATTGTGTAGGTTTTATTTAATCCACGGTTTCTCTTCTGTGTTCACTGCAGTGTCTTTTGTTTACGACCTTCGCCAGGGAAGCAGCTTTCTCACAGCTTTTGCACTGTTTTAAAAACGAACGACATATAAGAAAGTCCTTTTTTCTTGCTTCTCCAACGAAGCAGCCTTTTTATTTAATCCACGGGTTCTCCGCTGTTCTTGGCGAAGGAAGCAGCTTTCTCACGGCTTCCGCACTGTTTTAAAAACGAACGATATATAAGAAAGTCCTTTTTCCTTACTTCGCCAACGAAGCAGCCTTTTTATTTAATCCACAGGTTCTCCGCAGTTTTATTGTTCGTTTATTACGATTGTCGATACGAAGCTGGTCGTTACATTAGTAGCTCTGAAGCAGCCTGGCACATTTTCTGTTTTCCCATTCACGAACGATTCCCTCAGGTCGTTCATCTTGCTGTACATCTTGAGAACGGACAAAGAATTTATTTCACAGAAGGCAATGTTGCCGATAAAGTACACAATCCACCACAAACAACCCTTTTAAAATTCTTTGACCTTTGCAAACATGATGATTTTGCTAAACAACTTCATTATAATGAAATTCCATCATATTATGTGTGGGCAAACAACATGTTTCGTCGAAGGAAACAGGGCAACCCTGTACCAGGATATTCGGGAGTAAAAAAGGATAATGTACTGGGACGGGTCTACACTGTACACCCGAATAACTGTGAATGCTACCATCTTCGACTACTCCTCAACAAAATCACAGGTTCCACATCTTTCAAATATCTCAGAACAGTTAATGGTATCCTACATCCGACCTATAAGTCAGCCTGCAGGGCACTCGGTTTATTACATGACGATATCAACTGGGACGAGACACTGCAAGAAGCTGCTCTATCTCGCTCACCTCAAAAGATCCGTGAACTATTTGCTGTCATGTTAGTGTTCTGCCAAATGGAAAACCCCTTAAACCTGTGGGAAAAACATAAAGACAGCATGGCAGAAGATCTTAGGAGACAGACTGAAAGAGATCATATACGAACAAAAGTCCACCAGTGGTTAAATTTGATCTATAACAAGTGTCTACAGTTACTTCAAAACTACGTCATTGCTATTGGAGGTCAATCTCTTCATCATTACGGTTTGCCTTCACCTTTAACAGAACTCGCACAACTTGCATCAAATCCCGAATACTTGAAAGAGACATCTTACAACACCTCGCAATTGGCCAATATAGTCAGAAATAACGAGCAGTTGCTAAATAGTGACCAAAAGTCAGTTTATGAGCAAATCATGAGCAGCGTTACGTCAGCCACTGGCACAGTGTTTTTCCTTGATGCTCCAGGTGGAACTGGTAAGACATTCCTAATAAACCTTCTCCTTGCAAAAATCCGAGCAAAACGTAACATTGCCATAGCTGTGGCTTCTTCTGGCATTGCTGCAACTCTTCTACAGGGTGGCAGAACTGCTCATTCAGCTTTCAAACTGCCTCTAAACCTAAACCATACTGAATCCCCCATGTGTAACATATCAAAGCAGAGAAACATGGCTGAAGTGCTGCGACATTGTCACCTTATTGTCTGGGATGAATGCACTATGGCACACAAAGCAGGTATTGAGGCTTTAGACAGGACCCTCCAAGACATCCGAAACACCAACAAACTTATGGGAGGCTTGACAGTGTTGCTGGCTGGAGACTTCCGCCAAACCCTTCCAGTCGTGCCCAGAGGAACACGCGCTGATGAAGTTAAAGCATCTCTGAAATCTTCATACCTATGGCCACAAATCCATGTTGTTACTTTAAAAATAAACATGAGAGTTCATTTGAAAGGCGACAAAAAAGCAGAGGAATTCTCTGCTCTTCTGATGAGTATAGGTGATGGTACCTTCATACAAGAAAACCGTAAAATAAATATTCCTACAAATCTATGTCTCATCGTCAATACCTTACAAAGCCTTCTTCAAAATGTTTACCCCGATTTACGAAATCTACACCAACATGACGTCTCATGGTTAAGAGAGAGAGCTATCCTGACACCAAAAAATGACATGACTACAACTATAAACCACATTTTACTTCAAGAACTACCTTCACAAACAAAAACATATCAGTCTGTTGATTCAGTTGTAGAAGTAGAAGACGCAGTTCATTATCCAGTAGAGTTTCTCAACACTCTAAATCCTCCAGGCACTCCTGAGCATAATCTCATCTTGAAGGTTGGGGCACCAATAATGTTACTGAGAAACTTACAACCACCAAAACTTTGTAACGGCACAAGACTTCAGGTCACATCTCTACAAAACAACCTAATTGAAGCAACTATTTTTACTGGCAGTGCCTCAGGTGACACAGTTTTTATTCCTCGCATCCCCGTTATACCATCTAATCTCCCATTTCAATTCAAACGCGTTCAATTTCCAGTAAGGCTCTGCTTCGCAATGACAATTAATAAGTCTCAGGGACAAACACTACAAAAGGTTGGCATTGATTTGAGGCAGGATTGCTTTTCACATGGCCAACTCTACGTTGCATGCTCAAGAGTGAGCTCAGCACACAGCTTAGTCATATTACAACCAGAGGGCCGAACTGACAACGTGGTATACAGAGAGATCCTTAACAATTAATTTTTTACATATTTTCCTTCAGTCTAAAAATGTTTACTTTTTTATTAATAAAAATATTCAGACAGTATTTCACCGCTGCGAAGCGCGGGTATTTTGCTAGTATATATATATATATATATATATATATATATATATATCTATACTAATAAACGGCAAAGCCCTCACTCACTCACTCACTCACTCACTCACTCACTGACTGACTGACTGACTCATCACTAATTCTCCAACTTCCCGTGTAGGTAGAAGGCTGAAATTTGGCAGGCTCATTCCTTACAGCTTCCTTACAAAAGTTGGGCAGGTTTCATTTCGAAATTCTACGCGTAATGGTCATAACTGGAAGTTGTTTTTTCTCCATTTACTGTAATGGAGTTGAGCTGGAGGGGCGGAGTTCCGTATGACATCACGCCTCTCACGTAATCACGCATTACATAGAAAGCCAGGAAGAGCTACAAAACGCGCTTTAAGAAAACATGCATTATATAATTGAGAAGGCAGCGAAACAATTAGAAGCGAGCGACTGACATATAAAACCATATTCAGCGGCTCACGTGAACTGACGCAGTGCGCAGACAAAAAGTAACAGTTCCAAAGAGTGCTGAACAAAAACCTAATTACACTGCTACGCTCGAATAGATAAACCACACGCAGTGGCGCGATGGTAAAGCATTCGCCTGTAGCGCCCACGTCCGAGGTTCGATTCCCGAGAGGGGATGCACTAAGTATGTACGCGCGCTTCTTGATTTATTTTAACCTCGCATCCCCTTAGTTTGAGACGTATGAAAACGCATGCGGTTAACGCAGAAAGACAGATCACCTATTCACCTATTGAAGCTTCATGAATAATGGACACTTTATTCGCGATCAATGATTGTTTTGGTAAAGCCATACTCAGTGTATTCATTAGATGAACGGTAAAAAAGTAAGAGCGAGGGGACGGTAACTTACTGAAGCACACAAGCAAAACCACAATAGCACGCGGGCTCGATGTACTGACTTGCGCGATCACATTCCAAAAAATATTTCTTTTCAAGTTCAATTTAGTCCATATGAGTCAAACTCAAAGCCCACGGGCCACATCCGGCCCGGCGTGTAATTATATCCGGCCCGCGAGATCATTTTATATACTGTATTATTGTTATTAATGGCCCGGGTATATGAAGCGCTGGTAACACAATAAACTACAGATCCCATAATGCAGCGCTTCAGCTGCCTTACCGAACACTTACCGCGTTGCTGCAAGTTATTGCGAAGCTAGCCCACACGATGCCGAAGAGAAAAGTTGATTCTGAAAATAGAGCCTTTAAAAACCGATGGGAGGCTGAGTATATGTTTACTGACATTGCCAGTAAACCCGTGTGTCTCATTTGTGGAGCTAATGTGGCTGTAATTACAGAATTTAATCTTTACAACGACTGACAAACACAGAATGTAACTTGAACACAACACATCGTACAAATACGACCCTGATTGAAACAAATAATGATAATCGAATCCTTGATCACAGCAACACTCACAAAGCAATTACTGTATATTGACAATCATGTTACGTTATTTTTAAAATGTTCCCTTTTCTTTTCCATAGCTTCTTTAACACACTACGTCTCCGCTGCGAATATATATATATATATCCCGATCTACATACTCTCAAATAAGTAAGCCACACACCGTGGCGTAATTGTAGAGGCTTCGCCTCTATCGCCTACATCCGAGGTTTGATTCCCGAGAGGGGATGTACTGAGTATGTACTCGTGCTTCTCGGTTCATTTTAACCTCGCATTTCCTTGGTTTGAGACGTATGAAAAAATATGCAGTTAACGCAGAATCATGTTACGTTATTTTTAAAATCTTTCCTATTCTTAGCACAAGCACAGCTGAGAAGCTTCGATGCATGTACTCCATAACAAAAAATAACGCATTTAATCACATTTTCAATTCCAAGCAAAGGGGAACTTTTGTCAATGCATGATTTCCTGGTACATCGATTACACTGGTGCACACATCACAGCTACAAAAATGTTACACTCGGAATGAAGCGCGTTCCTGATCGGAGGAAAATTTAATTTCAAAAAACTACCCGAGCGAAGCCTTGATAAAAGCATGGTTTTGTGCACAGTTAAAACCAAGCAAAATTAGATGCATTACAGAAAGCGGACTTTGTGGCTCTTACTGGGGATCATTGGAGTTCCGTGACCGTTAGTAATTCTAATTACATCTAATTACAAAATGTTCAATGATCACACTGTTTTAGCCTAATGTACAAAATAATTTTGGCTAAGGTTACTCAGAGTTTAAAGATTAAGTTGGTCAAATTACCTTTTATGTTTCTGACTTATTTTTTTAAGAAGAAAAACTGCACTTTCTGTTGAAATTTTGGTTATTATTTAAAGACAATACCATTCTGAAAATGTACTTAAAGTACTTAAACTACCACTTTATTTTTAAGTCTGCTCAATTTTAACCAGGGATGATATTTTTGTTTCTGTTTTGAATTCAAATGCAGTTTAAAAGCATTTTTTTTTTCAGAAATTAAAAGAGCTTGAGTTTACAATATTCATGTCCATGTCTATTATTTGATTCTGTCGCCCACTAAAACCCTTTTAAATTAAAAAAACACATTTGCGATTTGGGGCAAATTTATGTGTGCGATCAGGGCCGATCCTGGCGACGGGCAAAAACGTGCCCCGCACGTGGGCGGCCAAACTCAAAGGCGGCCGTTGAGGAGACGTGCAGCAGCCGGCGACGCTGCGACCGGCGGCTGTCCGCCTTTGAATTATAAAGTCTGAGGGCGGCCGACGACTATAGCAGCGGCGGCGTTTGCAGTGAGCAAAGTTTGACAAAGTTGCGTGTAGCGTGTATTGTAGTCGATGCGCTGATGCCTATTAGGGACTCCACATACATAGCGATTTGCTCGCGCGAGCGGGCGCAAAAGCCTTTGATGGTTGCCGGCTCATCGCACGCTCTGTCTGAACGGTTCCATTGCTTACCATGTGTTTACTACGCGCGACCAAAACTCTAAATGTGTGTAGTCCCTTAGTCAACGTTCAACTTGCATGTTTCATAGTTGCGTCGCGAAGGCGATAGATTTCATGTGAGACGCGTACGTTCCTCAACGGGATTGCGAGTCAAGAGAAGCGGCAAAAGACAGCGGGGCTGCGGCGATCTCTGAATTGACTGTTTGTCACTGTGTGCAGAGCTGCCTGTCGCTTAGAACGATTAAATAAGCCGGCTTTCTAATCTAGGCTGGTTTGGTTTGGTTTGATTCTATTTGTTTGGACTACACAAAGGCTCAGGACTCGTGGTTCTACACAAACGTACGTTATGATTATGATATGCTGTTTCATTGAGAAAGTATGTACAGATTTTTTTAACACTTTGAGCCCACGTTTTCACCGGCAATGTATTTTTACATTTAAAATGACCATCGGTGGCGCACGTGGGGCTCAAAGTGTTAATGAAATATTTCAGAAAAATTACAAACTTTTACATGTTTACTTATTGCCCAGTGCACACTGACATGACATTAGTGTGTATTGTGTATATGTCACTTATGTGAATTAGGCCCAAGATTATTACAAAATTATTATTATATTTGAATTAGCCCTTTATTCTACCTATTTTGTAGAATGTCCGAGAGAAAGACAAAACGTGAAAGCGGGTTTGTTTTCCGAATCTCTGCATTGCATTACGCATTTTTCTCACGTTGCCTGTATCAGTGGCAGCATCTGAAAGGAGCTTCTCAAAACTCAAGATAATTAAAAATGATCTCCGTTCCACTATCGGGCAACAACGATTGAGTGATGTTGTGCTTCTGTCTATAGAATCTGAAATTTGTGAAAAACTGGATCATTTAAACATAATAGATGAATTTGCTACTGTTAAAGCTAGGAGAATCATTCTTTGATGTTTAACTAATAAATTAATGTATGTATGTGATTTTTTTATTTTTGTGATTCTTTATTTAGTTTTTATAAAAACTAATCATTTGAAATTAAATTTTATTTATACATCCCGACTCTAACCCTAACACCGTCTTAATCCTGTTTGAAGTAGTACATGTAATAGTAATATCCGTCATATCATAATAGAAAATAGGTACGTAGGGCGGCGAAACCACATTCGCACAAAGGCGGCCATCTACCCAGGATCGGCCCTGTGTGCGATTACATACGATTAATCAAGATTAATTATTACACAGCCTCTAATTAATTGGATTAATTTTTTTAATCGAGTCCCACCCCTAATATATATATGTAGATTTGTATATATATATATATGTGTATATCTATACTAATAAAAGGCAAAGCCCTCACTCACTCACTGACTGACTGACTGACTGACTGACTGATTGACTGACTGACTGACTGACTCATCACTAATTCTCCAACTTCCCATGTAGGTAGAAAGCTGAAATTTGGCAGGCTCATTCCTTACAGCTTACTTACAAAAGTTAAGCAGGTTTCATTTCGAAATTCTACACGTAACGGTCATAACGGTCGATAACGGTCGACAACGTCCGCCATGTTGAACTTTCTCATTTATGGCCCCATCTTCACGAAATTTGGTAGGCGGCTTCCCTGCACTAACCGAAACCGATGTATGTACTTATTTCGATGGTATGACGCCACTGTCGGCCGCCATATTGAACTTTCCAACATCACCAATTTTCAAACTTTCCGTGTAGGTAGAAGGCAGACCCCATCTTCACGAAATTTGGTAGGTGACTTTCCTGCGCTAACCGAAACCGATGTAAGTACTTATTTCGATGGTATGACGCCACTGTTGGCCGCCATATTGAATTTTCCAAACGTCACTAATTCTCCAACTTCCCG
>JANRMT010062856.1:114310800-114363536 GCA_026402145.1 Polypterus bichir lapradei
CGGTCATAACGGTCAACAACGTCCGCCATGTTGAACTTTCTTATTTACGGCCCCATCTTCACGAAATTTGGTAGGTGGCTTCCCTGAGCTA
Organism: Polypterus bichir lapradei; assembly: GCA_026402145.1. Taxonomy (NCBI): domain Eukaryota; kingdom Metazoa; phylum Chordata; class Cladistia; order Polypteriformes; family Polypteridae; genus Polypterus; species Polypterus bichir. Next base: position 114,310,892 of record JANRMT010062856.1, read on the forward strand.
ACCAAAACCAATGTACGTACTTATTTCGGTGGTATGACGCCACTGTCAGCCACCATATTGAATTTTCCAACATCACTAATTCTCCAACTTCCCGTATAGGTAGAAGGCTGAAATTTGGCAGGCTCATTCCTTACAGCTTACTTACAAAAGTTAAGCAGGTTTCATTTCGAAATTCTACGCGTAACGGTCATAACGTTCAACAACGTCCGCCATGTTGAACTTTCTTATTTATGGCCCCATCTTCTCGAAATTTGGTAGGCGGCTTCCCTGCACTAACCGAAACCAATGTACGTACTTATTTCAGTGGTATGATGCCACTGTCGGCCGCCATATTGAACTTTTCAACAGTCTTTGTTACTTATGGGCCCATCTTCAAGAAATTTGGTACACGGGTTCCCAACGCTAACTGAATCCTACTTACGTACATATATACGTCCATAGCCTGCAGCTTGGTCACCATGTGAGGCGGCGTTGGGTCCCCCATCCCAACGCCTCCCACGTTGTTGGCTGCCTGCCTATATAAGGCCGTCCATCGCTCCAGGCTCTACATTCCCTTCCTTGCTTCGCCACGGGATTCACGTCTCCCTGCTGATAACTACAGCCTTTTTGTTTAATCCACGGCTTCTCCGCTGTTTTATTGTTTGTTTATTACAATTATAGTTATCGTATAGGTATTTTACACTTACTTTACGTTACTCAGGTACACATTTCCTTTATCATTCCAACCGTACCCCCATTACCATGTCTATCGAGGTGATCACCATCGATCAAAGAACTGTCACTTACCGAGTGGTTTCCTTGCCCGGAGATGGCACCTACCTTTTCCATTCTCTGTGTTACATATTGCACGGCCATATCAGGCTCACTCTTGATATCCGGAAGAACATTGTGTCTTATGTATTGAATGACTGGGACAGGTTCAAGGTGTGGACTGATGACGGTACAGGAGATAATTATACTACACAGGAGCACTAGAAGAGTGAAATGCTTAAGCCCTTCACCTATGGTTCTGCATGTGAGTTGATGGCTGCCGCTGAATTGTTCGGTTGGTGCTTTCAAGTGTACCGAAATGGTCAAATATTTTACACCTTTCGACAACCGCCAATGCCTCTTAAACATCTTACATTCACAGGTGACGATTTCAGTAGTGGACACTTTGATGTTTATGAATGTTTAAACTCTCAAAAGCTGGATGTGAAGTTATCGATGAAACCGGTTGTAAGCTTACAACGCTTGACAGATGCCGAATGTCACTTCAACACAAGTCCTGCCAAATACTGTCGTAATTGAAACAAACCATGAACCTCAAACTGATTATGACAGCAGCAATCCAAGCTGTGAGATTTGAGACAAGATTACTGTTCACATGGCCAACTGTAAGTTGCATGCTCAAGAGTAAGCTCAGCGCACAGCTTGGTCATATTACAACCGGATGGCCGAACTCACAATGTGGTATACAAAGAGATCTTTAACAAATAATTATTGGCATATTTTCCCTCAGTTTAAAAAGGTTAAATTTTCTTCTTAATAAAAATTTTAATGCAGTACTTCGCCGCTGCGAAGCGCGGGTATTTTGCTAGTACAGTATATATGTAGATATGTATATGTGTATATATGTGTTTGTGTGTATATATATGTGTATATATGTATATATGTGTGTGTGTGTATATATATATATATATATATATATATGTGTGTGTGTATATATATATATATATATATATATATGATGTGTATATATATGTTTATATATGTGTGTGTGTGTGTGAGTGTATATATATATATATGCCAGCAACACTCATGACAATGACAAAACAATTATATTGTCAATCATGTTACGTTATTATTAAAATGTTTCCTTTTCTTTTTAGTTCTCTGCTGCCAAACGCGGGTATTTTGCTATATATATATATATATATATATATATATAGATAGTTAGAGAGAGAGAGATGACAACAACACTCATATCAATAACAAAACAATTACATTAACAATCATGTTACGTTATTTTTAAAATATTTCCTTTTCTTTTTCATAACTTCTTTAACACACTACTTCTCCGCTGCGAAGCGCGGGTATTCTGCTAGTATATATATATAGTAACAAAGGCGCTATATAGGCGCCTGACCTAACACAGATAGACACAGAGGCCCGTATGAAATAACACACAACTTTATTTTTCTTCACCCGTGGGCGCACGTCTTCCCCGTGGCCCACAGGCAATACACAGTCCAAGAGCACCAAACCAACACAGCAACAGTTTTCTCCCTTTTACCACCACTCCTCCTGAAGCTTAGTCCTCCTCCTCCCGACTCTGGCCATTGAGTGGTGGTGGCTGGCCCTTTTTAAAGCCCACCCGGAAGCATTCCAGGTGCTTGACCACCTGGTCCTAATTGCACTTCCGGGTGGGGCTGAAGATTCCTCCAGCCGTGCTGCTGACTCCATGCAGCTCCCCCTAGCAGCCATCCGAGCCCCCAACCAGGCTGTGGAGGACTCTATCTCCCATGGAGCCATGCGACAGGCTGGGGGATCACTGTCACCAAGCGTCCTGGGGGAGGTATTGAGCTGCCCATGGTTGCTCCCCTGGAACAGATGCAGCAGGGGCGTCTCTTCCGGGCATGGGACCCGGCTGTCCGCCACTATATATATGTATATATCTATACTAATAAAAGGCAAAGCCCTCACTGACTCACTCACTCACTGACTCACTCACTCATCACTAATTCTCCAACTTCCCGTGTAGGTAGAAGGCTGAAATTTGGCAGGCTTATTCCTAACAGCTTACTTACAAAAATTAAGCAGGTTTCATTTCGAAATTCTACACGTAACGGTCGATAACGGTCGACAACGTCCGCCATGTTGAACTTTCTTATTTATAGCCCCATCTTCACGAAATTTGGTAGGCGGCTTCCCTGCGCCAACCGAAACCGATGTACGTACTTATTTTGATGGTATGACGCCACTGTCGGCCGCCATATTGAACTTTCCAACGTCTCTAATTTTCCAACTTCCCGTGTAGGTAAAAGGCTAACCTCATCTTCACGAAATTTGGTAGGTGGCTTCCCTGCGCTAACCAAAACCGATGTATGTACTTATTTCGGTGGTATGATGCCACTGTCAGCTGCCATATTGAACTTTCCAACGTCACTAATTCTCCAACTTCCCGTGTAGGTAGAAGGCTGAAATTTGGCAGGCTCATTCCTTACAGCTTAGTTACAAAAGTTAAGCTGGTTTCATTTCGAAATTCTACGCGTAACGGTCATAACAGTCAACAACGTCCGTCATGTTGAACTTTCTTATTTATGGCCCCATCTTCACGAAATTTGGTAGACGGCTTCCCTGCACTAACCGAAACCAATGTACGTACTTATTTCGGTGGTATGACGCTACTGTCAGCCGCCATATTGAACTTTCCAACGTCACTAATTCTCCAACTTCCCGTGTAGGTAGAAGGCTGAAATTTGGCAGGCTCATTCCTTACAGCTTACTTACAAAAGTTAAGCAGGTTTCATTTCAAAATTCTACGTGTAACGGTCATAACGGTCAACAACGTCCGCCACAGTGTGTCTTATGTATTGAATGACTGGGACAGGTTCAAGGTGTGGTTTAATTTTCTTCTTAATAAAAATTTTAAGGCAGTACTTCGCCGCTGCGAAGTGCAGGTATTTTGCTATATAATATATAATATATATATTATATACAGTATAATATATAAAATATATATAATATATATATAATATATATATGTGTGTGTGTGTGTATATATATATATATATATATATACTGTATATATATATATAGTATATACTAATAAAAGGCAAAGCCCTCACTGACTGACTGACTGATTGACTGACTGACTGACTCATTCACTCATCACTAATTCTCCAACTTCCCGTGTAGGTAGAAGGCTTCGCCACAGTATTCATGTCTCCCTGCTGATAACTGCAGCCTTTTTATTAAATCCACAGCTTCTCCGCTGTTTTATTGTTCGTTTATTACGATTATAGTTATTATATAGGTATTTTAGACTTAGTTTACATTGTTCAGGTACCCATTTCCTTTATCGTTCCAACTGTACCCCCATGAACATGTCTATCAAGGTGATCACCATCGATCAAAGAACTGTCACTTACCGAGTGGTTTCCATGCCCGGAGATGGCACCTGCCTTTTCCATTCTCTGTGTTATATTGCATGACCATATCAGGCTCACTCTTGATATCTGGAGGAACATTGTGTCTTATGCATTGAATGACTGGGACAGGTTCAAGGTGCGGACTAATGATGGTACAGGAGATAATTATACTACACAGGAGCACTATAAGAGTGAAATGCTTAAGCCCTTCACCTATGGTTCTGCATGTGAGTTGATGGCTGCCGCTGAATTGTTCGGTTGTCGCTTTCAAGTGTACCGAAATGGCAAAATATTTTACACCTTTGGACAATCGCCAATGCCTCTTAAACATCTTAAATTCACAGGTGACGATTTGAGTAGTGGACACTTTGATGTTTTTGAATGTTTAAACTCTCAAAAGCTGGATGCGAAGTTATCGATGAAACCAGTTGTGTACTTACAATGCTTGACAGATGCCGAATGTCACTTCAACACAACAAGTCCTGCAAATACTAATGTAATTGAAACAAACCATGAAACTCAAACCGATTATGACAGCAGCAATCCAAGCTGTGAGATTTGAGGCAAGATTGCTTTTCACATGGCCAACTGTACGTTGCATGCTCAAAAGTAAGCTCAGCGCACAGCTTGGTCATATTACAACCGGAGGGCCGAGCTGACAACGTGGCATACAAAGAGATCCTTAACAAATAATTATTGGTATATTTTCTCTCAGTTTAAAAAGGTTTACTTTTCTTCTTAATAAAAATTTTAAAGCAGTACTTAGCCGCTGCGAAGCGCGGGTATTTTGCTAGTATATACTATATATATACTTCACATCTCTGTCACTCACGTTGTGAAGAGGGGAGTCTGACTCGGTTGTTCCTCCAAAGCCCCCTCTTAAAGTAGTAATACAATGGGAAATAAATACAGTTTTTTTTTTACTTCCTCTTTGCTCGATCAGCTGCTGGATTGCTGCTGCTGTGCCGCGTGATCTGCATCTAGTGGGGCGCTTTGAACATTTAAAAGCCTATACAGCAGCTGTCGTACTATTTGTGTTTTATTTCCAGCCCGGTGATTAAATCTTTTGTCATCTTGCGGGACACAAGTTCTTGATATTTTTTGTTTTATAATTTAAAAACGGAATAAGAATCTGAAAATCTAATAACATCACATTAAATTTCGATAAATTCTGAAAAGAATGATACCAAACATATATATGTAGGTTTTAATACAAGCCCAATTTAAAGCATAAAAAGTGACATAAAATTTTAGGCTTAGGATTTTATATATACGTTATGTATAGTGAAAAAAGCACAAGAGAAACAAAACCCCTGTATATTAAGAAAATGGTCTTTAAAATTGATAAGGCAAGACAAAGATCTCCAAATACTCCAAGATGTGACTGACTCCGGTAGGCAAGTGGTTGGCTTTATATGTAGGGGACACAAAGAGGAGAGTCCATAGGGATTAGATGTAAGTAAGGTCAGTTGGAGGGTGGGGTCCAGAGACGGATGTGGAGCCTGGTTGGGTTTTAAGTTGTTATTCCTTCCTTTGATGTGCAGAGGTGGGAGAAGAGATGTTTGTACACTTTGTCACCCTCTGAGTCAACTTTTTACCCTTAGTTAAGCGCCTTGACTTCCTCCCATGCGCATGTGTGACTATACCAGCCACTCTACCTGACACAGACAGGCGTGGGCAGAAGTGCAGGTGCAACGCACCTTTACTTTTTGGTGTGAGAACAGCTTCCCCCTGCTTCCCACCCTTACAGCACATAGTACTGTGCTATTTAAATAAATAAATTATTAGGTCCAAAGAAAGAGGCTACCAAAGGTACACAATATAACAATGACTTATTCTTAAAGAGAAAATCTTCCAAATTTAAAATACATCATAATTCCTCAATTGAATACTCAAAAACCTACCAGTTACAACAGTAAACCAAATAGATACTGTATCTTCATTTAAACAAGTGACACTATAAACAAGAAGAAGAATATTCACAATCTAGTGATAAAAAATAGAGCAAAACTAGAATAGCAGGTATTTTAGAATACTCCACAATAAGAATGTGAAAACAAGGCTGGCAACAAAATGCTAAGGGAATTCTTCAAATGGATAACTTACTAAATCTGGATAATTAATGCAAAAATTTGGTTTGACTTTTTCAGTTCAAGTTTAGAATTAATATTATGTGAGCATAGAGCAGTGAAATCTCTACTCTGTATTTGTATAATTTAGTCTTAATGGAAATCTTCAGCTTTTATTAACACATACTTACACTCCTAATGAAATTTCATATTATGATGCCCTAAAGCAGAAAAACTGAAGTTATTAGACAAGAAATGATATTATAAACATGCAAATAAAGTGTTAACTAGTTCTGTTTTTACTCTTTCAAAATGCAGTGTTATAACACCTTAGCATGCAGCTTTACCTGCTAAAATAAACATCTCTAATTTAAATATATAATTTAAAATTCCTAAGAGTATAAAAGCATTAGAGATATTTGGTGAGATTTTGTTTTTGAATATAATGAATGCAAATTAATTGAGCTAACTCATATTTTCGTTTAAATATACTTTGTCATTTTGAAACACAGGCTTCAGTTTAATGTATCAGTTACTCTATGACTTTTATTTGTGCTACATTATAGAAAAGGTAATATGACTGCTTTGGCTTTAATAGCTACTTTTACTGGTCAGTTTTCTTATGTGTGTGTATGTGTGTGAGACATGACATTAAAGTGAATGTTTTACTATTTGTATTTAAAATTACAGCTAGGAAATTAATTTCTATAGAAAATGCAAATAAATATACTTTCCACATGCTGTGGTTACACATCTTTATGCATTCACCTAAAGCAGAACTGAGGTACACAATATTAGGAAAAAATATCTTTTAGTTACCCAAAGTTTCTTTCACATCCAAAGGAGGATAGCCTTACAAAAATGAAATACAGTACATGCAAAATATATTACTACCTATTTTGATATATTTTAAAATGTGTTATAAAATACTTTATATAATAAATAAATAAATAATTGATGTTTTTGTATATTGCAATATATTCTGAAAATGTCCTAATATATTTAATGCTGACAATGAAAAGTCTAAACTAGTGAAGCCACATTTAAAATAAAAAATGTGATAATTTACTTCATGAAGTAGAATCTATACTAATAAAAGGCAAAGCCCTCACTGACTCACTCACTCACTCACTCACTCACTGACTGACTGACTCATCACTAATTCTCCAACTTCCCGTGTAGGTAGAAGGCTGAAATTTGGCAGGCTCATTCCTTACAGCTTACTTACAAAAGTTAAGCAGGTTTCATTTAGAAATTCTACACGTAACGGTCATAACGGTCGATAACGGTTGACAACGTCCGCCATGTTGAACTTTCTTATTTATGGCCCCATCTTCACGAAATTTGGTAGGCGGCTTCCCTGCGCTAACCGAAACCGATGTATTTACTTATTTCGATGGTATGACGCCACTGTCGGCCGCCATATTGAACTTTCCAACGTCACAAATCTTCCAACTTCCCGTGTAGGTAGAAGAATGACCCCGTCGTCACGAAATTTGGTAGGTGGCTTCCCTGCGCTAACCAAAACCGATGTACGTACTTATTTCGGTGGTATGATGCCACTGTCGGCCGCCATATTGAATTTTCCAAACGTCACAAATTCTCCAACTTCCCGTGTAGGTAGAAGGCTGAAATTTGGCAGGCCCATTCCTTACAGCTTACTTACAAAAGTTAAGCAGGTTTCATTTCGAAATTCTACGCGTAATGGTCATAACGGTCAACGACGTCCGCCATATTGAACTTTCTTATTCATGGCCCCATCTTCACGAAATTTGGTAGGCGGCTTCCCTGCGCTAACCGAAACCAATGTACATACTTATTTCGGTGGTATGACGCCACTGTCAGCCGCCATATTGAACTTTCCAACGTCACTAATTCTCCAACTTCCCGTGTAGGTAGAAGGCTGAAATTTGGTACTTATTTCGGTGGTATGATGCCACTGTCGGCCGCCATATTAAACTTTTAACGGAAACCGATGTACGTACTTATTTCGTTGGTATGACACCACTGTTGGCCGCCATATTGAACTTTCCAACGTCACTAATTCTCAAACTTCCCGTGCAGGTAGAAGGCTGAAATTTGGCAGGCTCATTCCTTACAGCTTACTTACAAAAGTTTAGCAGGTTTCATTTAGAAATTCTACGCGTAACGGTCATAATGGTCAACAACGTCCGCCATGTTGAACTTTCTTATTTACGGCCCCATCTTCACGAAATTTGGTAGGTGGCTTCCCTGAGCTAACCGAAACCAATGTACGTACTTATTTCGGTGGTATGACGCCACTGTCAGCCGCCATATTGAACTTTCCAACGTCACTAATTCTCCAACTTCCCGTGTAGGTAGAAGGCTGAAATTTGGCAGGCTCATTCCTTACAGCTTACTTACAAAAGTTAAGCAGGTTTCATTTCGAAATTCTACGCGTAATGGTCATAATGGTCAACAACCTCCACCATGTTGAACTTTCTTATTTATGGCCCGATCTTCTCGAAATTTTATAGGCGGCTTCCCTGCACTAACCGAAACCAATGTACGTACTTATTTCGGTGGTATGATGCCACTGTCGGCCACCATATTGAACTTTTCAACAGTCTTTGTTACTTATGGGCCCATCTTCAAGAAATTTGGTACATGGGTTCCCAACGCTAACTGAATCCTACTTACGTAAATACATACGTCCATAGCCTGCAGCTCAGTCACTGTGTGAGGTGGCGTTGGGTCCCCCATCCCAACGCCTCCCACGTTGTTGGCTGCCTGCCTATATAAGACCGTCCGTCGCTCCGATCTCTACATTCCCTTCCTTGCTTCGCCACGGGATTCACGTCTCCCTACTGATAACTACAGCCTTTTTGTTTAATCCACGGCTTCTCCGCTGTTTTATTGTTCGTTTATTACGATTATAGTTATTGTATAGGTATTTTAGACTTACTTTACATTGCTCAGGTACCCATTTCCTTTATCATTCCAACCCCCATTACCATGTCTATCGAGGTGATCACTATCGATCAAAGAACTGTCACTTACTGAGTGGTTTCCATGCCCGGAGATGGCACCTACCTTTTCCATTCTCTTTGTTACATATTGCACGGCCATATCAGGCTCACTCTTGATATCCGGAGGAACATTGTGTCTTATGTATTGAATGACTGGGACAGGTTCAAGGTGTGGACTGATGACGGTACAGGAGATAATTATACTACACAGGAGCACTATAAGAGTGAAATGCTTAAGCCCTTCACCTATGGTTCTGCATGTGAGTTGATGGCTGCCGCTGAATTGTTCGGTTGTCGCTTTCAAGTGTACCGAAATGGCCAAATATTTTACACCTTTCGACAACCGCCAATGCCTCTTAAACATCTTAGATTCACAGGTGACGATTTCAGTAGTGGACACTTTGATGTTTATGAGTGTTTAAACTCTCAAAAGCTGGATGTGATTTTATCGATGAAACCGGTTGTGTGCTTACAATGCTTGACAGATGCCGAATGTCACTTCAACACAACAAATCCTGCATATACTATCGTAATTGAAACAAACCATGAAACTCAAACCGATTATGACAGCAGCAATCCAAGCTGTGAGATTTGAGACAAGATTACTGTTCACATGGCCAACTGTAAGTTACATGCTCAAGAGTAAGCTCAGCGCACAGCTTGGTCATGTTACAACCGGAGGAAACAAACCCCGGGCAGGGCGCCAGCCCACCGCAGCAAAAATAACATCATATTCATAATAACTAATCTTAAAATTGTCTCACAATATACCCCACATGCTTATGTTTTATATTTTTCATTTGTAACCGTCTGGGAGTGGCCCTTAAATTGTTAGGACCACCAGTAAAGAATCAAATATCAATATAATTATATCAGTAATCAGCAACCTGAAAATAGTATAAAATGACACTCAACATGCATGTATTACAGATTCTCATTTTTTCAAATTTTATAAAAAGGAGTAACTTTGACTTCTTTACTATTAGTGGATGAACCCCTGGAGTCAGTTGATGTGGAATGCACAACTTCAAATCATTCTGATCATTTCTCCTGACAATGCCTTGTTTTACTCTTTTTCATAAGGGCGTCATTTCCAGCACAAAATATGGTCTACAAATAGCCTAAAAATAATGGCTTAACAGGTCTACAGGGCCAAAAATACTAAATGCCTTGCATAACTAGACATTAAGACAAGTTTAAAGATGTGTTGTATGTGGGGGTTTTCTTGTACTGGTGAGTCAGGAGGCGCTGAATATAAAAAACCTAAAGTGATTTCAAAGTGTTCATAAGTAATTATTATGAATACAATATACTGTAAGATTTATTTTAGAAAGCTGTTACAATGTTCTGTATTTTTAAATATACTGTAAAGGCTAATTTTAATATACTGTACAGTTTATTTGAGATTTTATGTTTGAGGATAAAGGTTTCTCATTTTTGCATATTGTAATATACACATGTCAGCCACAGCATTAAATCCACTGACAGGTGCAGTGAAAAACATTAGTTATTTCATTACAATTGCGCCTGTTAAGGGGTGGGATATATTAGACAGCAAGACAGTCAGTTCTTGAAGGTGATGTGTTGTAAGCAGGAAAAATGGCCAATTGTAAGGATCTGAGCGACTTTGACAAGGGCTCATTTGCGATGGCTAGACGACTGGGTCAGAGCATCTCCAAAACGGCAGGTCTTGTGGGGTATTCCTGGTATGCATTGGTTAGTACTGACCTAAAGTGGTCCAAGGAAGGACAACTGGTAAACCAGCGACAGGGTCAATGGTGTCCAAGGCTAACTAATTCATTTGGGGAGCGAAGGCTAGCCTGTAAGGTCCGTTCCCACAGAAGAGCACAAAATGGTAAAAAGCTTAATGCTATCCATGAGATTGCATCACAGATTGCTGTGTATGGAGCTGCGTAACTGCAGACCAATCAAAGTGTGCACGAAAGTGGCTACAATGGGTATGTGAAAGTCTGAGTTGGACCATGGAGATGGAGCAATGTACTGTAAGAAGGAGGCAATGGTCTGATGAATCACATTTTCCTTTAGACCGTGTTGTCAGCCGGGTGCGTGTGTGTCATTTACCTGGGTAAGTGAGGGCAGCAAGATTCACTATGGCAAAAAGGAAGTTTGATGTTCCTGGAATTCATGTGGATATTACTTTGACATGTATCACCTTCCTAATGATTGTTGTAGACCACGTACACCCGTCATAGCAATAGTATACCCTGATGGCAATGCCCTCTTTTAGCAGGATAATGTGCCCTGCTCCACTGCAAAAATTGTTCAGGAATGGTATAAGGAACACGACAAAGAGTTTAAGGTGTTGACTTGATCTCTATATTCTCAAGCATCTGTGGGATGGTCTGGAAAAAGAAGTCCAATCCAAGAGGGCCCCACCTCGCAACTTACAGGACTTAAAGGATCGGCTGCTAACATCTTGGCACCAGAGGACACATTCAAAAGTCTTGTGGAGTCCATGCCTCAATCGGTCAGAGCTGTGTTGTTGGCACAAAGGGGACCTACACAATATTAGGCAGTTGGTTTTAATGTTGTGGCTGTATATTAACATGGCATTGAAAATATCATCCAATAGACAATAGGTGTTTCTTATATTGAGCTATATTTTAGAACAAATCACACAGTGACACAACACAAATTTGAAACCTAGTGGAAGCAAGTAATAAGGTTATAAGTTGAACCTTTCGTATGCTAGCAGACCTACCTACTTGAACTTCTTTTAGTGTGTTACCGGGAGTTCAACCTAAATTGGACTCATAGGGAAGACCGGGTTTAGCCTTTTGTAATTAAAAAGATAAGACATGAATGATCTGCCTTGGATCTGGTTACAGCATACTGTATATCTTAAACACAATATAGCTGGAAATATGTTTGCTATAGAATATTAAGGGACATTTATGTTTAATTACATTGCAGATATAATCTTAAAAATACATTTTTAACTACATATATATGATATTACTTTGAAAGATGTGTTCGCATATTTTTTGGATATATTGAAATACAGTATATTTCATGTTTATGAGGGTATAAAATGCTGTGAAAGTGAGAATCCTTATGTAACACAGGCTGAATTTAGTTTCATGTATTTTCAGTATTCTAATTCAAATTCTGTTTTAGAAAGGGCTTTATATAATATAATAAAATATGAAACATACTGTATATATCACTTTCACATATTATTTTTAATTGTTGGTTGTTGGCTGTTGTTAACCAACCTAGTCATTGATAATAACATTAACTCTATTGTCTGATTTTAATGCCATCCTGATTAAAATAGCAGCATTTGTATGTGCCCCTGTAGAATATCGAAAAGAGGAAAGAAAATGGAAAAGACTTATGAACATTGATTCACAGTGATTGCCACAGTAATTTAAAAGCAATATGAAATTTCTCATTGCCAGCACTTATAGACTTTTAAGAGTAAATTATGCTAAAGTAATGAGTTTTCAGTGTTGATTTAAATGCTGCGAATGGGGCATCACTGATCAGTAGCTCATTCTTTTCATTATAATATTTTCAAACATGTTTAATGTAATTCAGGGTGTCAAGGAGCTGGAGTCTGTTCCAGCAGCTCTGGGCACAGAGCAGGGAACCGGATTGAGCGAGGCATTGGTCACAGATCCAGCTCACTCTCAAATACCTCCATGCTTACAGCCACACAGAGTCAATTTGGAATCGCCTGTTAACTTACCTACACATCTTTGAGGATGTAGAAGGAAAATCTACACAGACATGAATATGTTAAACCCAAATTATTGTTACAGTTAACAGATACATTCTTTTCTGTCACCGTGTTCAAGGAATAGTCAAATCAATTTATGGTGAAAGGAAACAGAAGTATCAGAAATGTCTGTTTTATGGCAGTGTCAGTCTCTTTGCTTACTCTTAGATAATTTTTAAACTCAAGAAATGATCAGTGGCACAGATGTTGAATCCATACCCAATGCATTCCCTTTACTGTTCTATTCTACTAACTAAAAATGTGACACATCTCTTTGAGGGCAAAGGAATTCCCTCCATAAATGTTTTGTGTGAAATCGTCTTCTATTTGCTGCTCCCAATTTGCTTTAGCACTATCTTACTTGATTTACATACTGTGCAGGCCCACCATGCCCATCCATGAATTGACACTTAGCTACTAACAACTCACTTTTAAATTGGTTAGAGACCCAGTGAACAATCCATGCAAAACGGACAAAACCTTCCAAAAATGAAGACTTGAAGTATGTGCATTTTAACCTCTTCAATGAATGCCTCATGTATAAATGTTTGCTCAGGGAACACCCCAGGGAATGATAGGAGGTGATAATAATTACAAAGTCCACCCAATCTGTTTATGGATCTATCATCCGCTGGGCTTTTATGGACACGTACTGTACATGCATCAAGCAGACATCACTTTCTCACATTCTGTTCATATACCACCCAATGTGTTTACTGGTCATTATTTGAATCAGGAGGGCAGTGGTGATTCAGGCAGTCTCTGATCATCTTGGATAAATGCTAATCCTAAACCATTATTTCCCAGTAAGTGTCAAAAAGAAGTACAACCATATTACAACGTTAAATTAGGATTGAAAGCAACATAAGATAACCACTAGTTGTACAAGGATCTTTGGCAACAGTGCTGAAAGTGTAAAGTATTACAGAAATTATTATTTTATTAGTTAATTAAAAAATATCAGTGAACAAGCCATTTAATTGGGTCGATGAATATGGCTCATCTAGCTGTATGTTATGTTTTTGCATTGATTCCTTTGTTACCCACTTGGCACCTTATTAAAAAAAAAGTCTAGCATCTCATGACAACTCTTCAGCTCATTCGCAATACCCTGTATGAAATTTTTCATGTACTTCTGCTCCATGACAGATTGGCACCCTGTCCAGAGTTGATTCCTGCTGTGTGCTCCATATTCCCAGGTTATCCTTCAGGCCCCTACAGTCATGTACTAGAATAAGCTAATCTGAGAAATCGAGGAGTGAGTATGTGTACTTGCCTTGCATATTAAAAACAATTGTTACTCCCTTGATGTTTTTTTTTTTTACTACATTTTTTTCTTTGCTTGATCCCAGTCATAAAATATTGCTGGCTTGATAAAACTATGTAGTTTAATCAGACCTCATTGTTTTTGGATTGACTTATTTAAGTCTACATCTTTATCCCTGGAGTGAGCATTATTGCTTTTTTTGTTAACCTCTGCACAAGCCATGAGAAAGCTGTCACAAATAAAGCTGTTATCAAAGTTTCTTCGGGGAATACTTCCAATAAAATTATTCTGAAAGCTATTTAGTAATACTCTGTGGTCAGATTGTGTGCAAGATAGCTTTGTGATGTGCATCTTATTAACACAAAATAGCTAATGGAACAGAGTGGTGTTTTGCTGATTGGAAAATGCATGAGTAACTATGAACAGGAGTTCTTAAGCACAGCTTTCATTTCAGAAGTTAATTGGAGAAATGTAGGGATAGTATACCATTTCACTCATGTAGAGTGTGGCCCATATTAAATCTTGATCACCAAGATGTAGAGAGATGCAATAAGATGGAAGGTCTCACTCTGAGAACAAAATTGTCCTTAATAAAGGAATTACCAACTTTTCAATTTGAGCTTTAAAGAGAAACTAATCCCAAAAACACATTTAACAAACTTTTAAACAATTGCTAAGAAAGAGTGAGCAGACGTGTAGCAAAACGGGACATATAGAATAGAAGAGTTGTCAGAGTTGTAGAATATTTTTCTAGATTAATTGGTCAGTCTATTACAGTACTTACATTAGCTAATGAAGTATATATTTGAGTTAGGGCAAGACTTGCATAATTAATTTTGTTTTTTTTTTTTGGTTCATAAATTTGCTTTATGAAAGGCATGTTATTATATTACAATCAAACATAACATTTAGTGAAACAGAATTAACAGATGTAAAAGTTATGTTCCATCAGAAATTCATTCAATTCATATATCACAGAAACAATTAAGATTTGTAATCATAAGCCATACTAAAACTCCCACCTTCACCCAAAACAGAGAGCTAGTCCATAATAAAAACTAAAACTCTTACTAATTAAAGCAATAGGAGTTTATTAGTGATAGGAACCCAGCAGTCTTACTGTATTGAAAAGTAACATTAAGCTCTGCACAGTTCCTTGCAAAGAAATTTTCTTTCTAGTTTTAGATAATAAGAGTGCAGGAGGAGGCATCAAGTTTCTTCCAAATGAGCAAAATTAGTCAGTGCAACAGTGTAGCGTAGGAAAAAATAGTCACTGGATAGCTTAAATTTGTTTGAAGTACTCAAAACACTACCATAAGGATTTGTAATGCTCTTAAATCCTGTCCTATCTGATAGATAACAACAATAATGTATCTCTCATATAGGGTAAAAATCATACAAAGAATGTCTCATTGGGTTTTAACAGGCCCATTTCTTTGACAGCCCTCCACCCTGGGCTGCATAAGAAGACAAGAAAAAAATACCAAAAAAACCCTTGTAGGGAAAAAAATAGAAGAAATCTTTGGAAAGACAATTCAGAGAGACACCACCTTCCAGGAAGCATGAAATGGGTGTCATAAAAATGGGGTAAATATAATACACATAACAGAACACAAGTAATTTTCTTCACAGAGCTAGATGGCACACCATTACCAACTCTGAAATACAATGCTGCAGTTCAACTAGTTTATTTTTGCACAGCACTCCACAGCAAGCACAGGTGCAAAGCGCCACAACAACTGTCAAGGCAAAATGCAAGGACAGATTACACCACTCACTAAATACAGAACTGTCACATACGAGGTGTGGCAGAAAAGTAATGAGACTGATTTTTTATTTACCAAAGTTTTTATTTTTTTCAAACATCAATGTTATCCCCTTCAAAGTAGTTCCCTTGGGCAGCTACACACCGATGGAGACGTTGTTCCCACTGTTGGTAGCAGCGCTGGAAGTCTTCAACCGGTATGGTCTTCAGCATGTCCGTTACACTCTTTTGGATGTTTTCTAAAGTCCCGAAATGACGTCCTTTGAGGACATTTTTCAGTTTAGGAAAAAGGAAAAAGTCACACGGAATGAGGTCAGGTGAATAAGGGGGCTGGGGAACCACAGGAATGCGTTTTTTCGATTGTCCTTCTGCTCAATTGTGAGGTTTTTCGGCACCATTTTGGCACAGACCTTTCGCATGTGCAAATGTTCAGTCAAAATTTGATGAACGGTAAATCTGTTCAAATTTAATTGTTCACTCAACATTCTTAATGTTAAACGACGGTCTGATCTCACAAGAGTGTTCACACGTTCTATGTTTTCATTGGTTTTCGAAGTTGAAGGCCTCCCTGAAAAACTTGAGCTCGGGATAAAGAATGTTCCCCATAGGCCTGTTTTAACTTTTCAAACGTCACACTTACCGATTCTCCAAGCTTAACACAAAATTTAATGGCACAACGTTGCTCCAAATTCCGCTGTTCCATTTTGCGTGACGCACAACGAAAAACACAACTTCGCTAATAGCAGTCACAAAAATCACGTAGTTAACGGAAGGAGTTGAAACTCGCACTGAGCTATGGGAGGGTGCTGATACACGTGCTCTATCAAGGACAACAACGCAGCGTTGCCAGATCGCTTGCAGTGTTGCCAGTCTCATTACTTTTCTGCCACACCTCGTATACTGATACAGATTTGTTCAAATACATCAAAAACAATTTAGAAACTAATTAACATAAATCATAAACAACAACAGGAATAATATTTTTCCAAAAGGGTATTAATTTTGGATAGTCCCACAATATTTGTGCATGGCCATAGCTACCTGCCATTATTTACAATTAGGGTCCAATTGCTGGTGTATTTTAAACTATTTCAATTTGGGAATGTGTGTCTGAATGAAGGTGTGTTGTGCACAATTTGATGAAGATTGAATGTTGTGAATGATCAAATTTCATGCCATGTCTGAATGTGACCAGTAGGGGGTGTCACAGCATCCCAAAACCCAAACACAGCTACACAGACACAATTCCCAGGTGCAAACACTTATTTATTATATAAAATACCTTAAAATGGTTTCAGTAAAGGTATAATAATATAATACTGTTCTTCTCTCTTTCTCCACACCTCCCAGACAAGCTTTGTCCTCTTCCACCTGACTCCAACGTGCCTGGATGACGTTGAGTGGCTCCTTGTATCTCAGACCCAGGGGCACTGCTGCTGCTAGGACATAGCTTGATGGAATCACCAGTTCAAAAGGAGGCCCCATAAACTACGGATGGTTACTCCTGGTAGCTCCCCCCGGTGGTGCACACAGAACCCAACAGGGCTGCCCCACAAGACTACAGATCCCAGCACTGCTATCTAGCATATTGTGGGACATGGTTGTCCTGACAGGTTTTCTCCCTCTGTAGTTCCCTCATACTGCCCTCCATACTGGGTATTGTTCTTCAGTCCAACCCTGCTGGATGCCAGTGTGCCCACTTTTTTTGTCCTGGCATCTTCTGTCATCCTTTTGGCTAAGGCAGGGAACATCCTGCCACTCTCTGTCCATTTACCACCTGTGCCTTCCAGCCAGGTAAGGCAGGGGAGTAAATCCTGGCAGAGACACCAGTCATTGCATGCCATCCATTACACTGAGATATTGATAGAAAGGTCTCTTTACCAGCATTGCAGAAGGTGGAGTAGCAGTTAGCACTGCAACAATAATTGATAAAGTCTACAGCTGCTGCCAATATTCTCATTAGTAGCTGAAAGTTTTTTGAGTGTGAACCTTGGTTAAGAATTTGGGAAGGTATACAAATTCTTTACAACATTAGGAACTATGTAAAAATACTACAGAAAAGAGTGTTGAAGGAATTCCATGTTCACAACAGAGCTGATTATAAAATGCCGACATCTTATCAAGATAACGATCTGTGAAGGTTGAGATACCTTGTGTCTTTCAAGAACTAAAGGAAGCTGAAAAGCAAAGCCTGAAAATAATGTCACAGCAAGGTCTTGTGATGGTGCAGGTTGGTTTAAAAACTGACGTCACCTTGGTGTAACCCAATACGGGCGCCTATAGCCAAGGAGGCACCCATCTAACAGTTCAGTCCACCTTTAGAACTGCTCCTAGGCTCAGGCCCCTTGCAGCTCTCTCTGGCTCTAGGCAGGGCACCCCATCGAACCTTCGACTCTGGCTGCCAGGCTTGTGACCCTGTGGTCTATGGCAGCACCCACAGAATGCCTCTCTCAGCCTCTCACTCCCCTGCAGCCATGCTACCACTCTTGAGTGAGTCACTACAACTGAGCAGCGTTTTTGGTTTCTGGTGCCAGCTTGTTTTTATAAGGCTCTTTGGACTTAGCATCTCAATCACACACCACAGGAAGCAGATGAAGCAATTCAGAAAGTCTGCACCTTCATGTCCAGGTGTATCTCACCCCAATTACTCCACCAACTCTCTGCAGCTGCGTGAGTGCGCACCCAGAGAGAATGAGCTGGCCAAAAAATTATTTATTTATTAAAAACTTCCACTTGTTCTGAGCCGTAGACCCACTGTATCACAGGCCTCAACTTTCAATGGCTTTAGGTGTCATAAATAGGGTTCTTCAGGTAGCACTCAAGAATTAGTAAATGAGTAATTAAGGGGAAAAGCTAAATTTTAGATGTCACAAAAACTATAGCTGAGTGAAGCAGGGTTAAATTACAAAATAAATAAAAATGGAAAATACTAAAAAGGCTGAAACAAAACCCTTCCATAAAAAGAACTAAAGGGCTCAAAACAAAACTTAACATTAAAGGAACTGAAAAGCTCAACACAGTCTTTTTTTATTTTATTGATTTTATTGTAATCATTCCATACAAATAGATCAATTTTTACAAAAAATAGGATTGAAAGCAAATCAACCCCCACCCCTGAGAAAGAGAGCATAGCCAACAGAATAAAACTTAAAGCTAGTAAAAATAAATAAATTGATGAGTTTAATAGGTGGAGAAGAAAAAGAAATGGGAAGAGAATCTGCTTCCTCAGTGCTTTATGAGCTTATTCTAAAATATTATTGATTAGATCCTGCCAGGTTTTGAAAAAGTTCTGCACAGATCCTCTAAGTGAGAATTAGATTTTTTCCAATTTCAAATACTGTAGTATAAAACATCAGTTACCCACTGACTTTAAAGAGGAGAGTTTGGATTCTTCCAGTTTAGCAAAATAAGTCTGCGTGCCAATAGTGTAGTAAAGGCAATCACAGTTTGTTTGTCCTTCTCCACTTTAAGCCCATCTGGAAGAACACCAAACACAGCTGTTAATGGGTTAGGAGGGATTGTGACACCAAGGCTGTCTGAAAGGCACTTAAAATTTTTGTCTAGAATGATGTTAATTTGTTGCAGGCCCAAAACATGTGACCCAGTGAAGCTGAAACTTGATTGCAGGTTGGATCTTGCCCTGGAAACATTTTGGACAGTTTTAAGCGAGACAAATGTGCTTGAGATATATAATTTTGAGTTTAATTATTGTATGCTTTGTGCATATGGAGCTTGAGTGAATTCTCTGCATTGCTACCTTCCACTCCTTTTCTGATATGTTGAGTGAGAGATCCTTTTCCTTGTGAATTCACTGGAAAGAACACACTTGTATTCAAATTAATTCCGAGACCAAAGATCTTCTGAAATTCTGTAAGTGCTGTTAAGACTGCAGGCACAGTATTTTGTGTGTCTGAGATATACAGTACCATATCATCTGCATATAGAGAAATTTTGTGTTCATGTCCTTCTCTGATAATCCTCTTTATATAATAAGTATTTCGGCAGTGAACTGCCAGTGGTTCAATGGCGATTCCAAATAACAGTTGTGACAAGGGGTATCCTTGCCTGGTACCACGTTCTAGTTTAAAGTAGTCTGAACAAATATTGTTAATACAAACTGAAGCTTCTGAATTGGTATACCGTAGTTTGACCCATGCACAAATGTTCAGACCAAACCCAAATTTCTCTAATGTAGTGAAAGGTATTTCCATTCAATCATATCAAATGCTTTTTCTGCATCCAATGATAATAATATCTCTGGTGTGTTTGACTTTGCTGGTGAATATATTACATTAAACGGGCATCGAAGATTGGAAGCTAAGTGTTGGCTTTTAATAAATCCAGTTTGATCTTGTGATATTACCGAAGGCAGCACTTTCTCCATCCTTCTAGCTAGGACTTTGGAGAGTATCTTAACATCATTATTCAGAAGTGAAATTGGTCTCTATGATGCACATTGTAATAAGTCCTGATTTTGTTTAGGAAAGACAGTGATTAATGATTGGCGAAAAGTTTGAGGTAGAATTTGATTGTCTCTAGCTTATGTAAATGTTGCTAATAAAAGGGTAGCTAACTGAGTGGAGAATTTCTTATAAAGTTTGACAAGGTAGCCCTCAGGGCCTGCAGATTTCCCACTCTGAAGTGACTTTATAGCATCTAGTAATTCTGATAGAGCCAGAGGTTTATCCAGTTCCTCTGCACTAAGAGTATCTATTTGTGGTATCTGTAATGCATCCAGAAATGCATTAGATTATGTGTTGTCTTCTTTGAACTCAGTAGAATATAAGGATTTATAGTAGTCTCTAAATGTGTGCATTATATTTTTATGGTCAATGATTTTATCTCCGTTCGTGTTGGTGATTGCTGGGATTGCATTGCGAACTTCTTGCTTGTGGATTTGTTGAACTAAGAGCTTATTAACTTTCTGTCCGTGTTCATAGTAATGATGTCCAGAGTGGTCCATGGCCGGCCATTTATCCCGACCAATACCCCCAGGCCGCCAGAGGGAGCCCTTGCTGCGACATGCAGATGCCCCAAATTCCAGCAGGGCATCATGGACTATAGAGTTTTCCTGTAAAGCCCTGCTAGATAACGTCGGGACCACCAGGGGTCGCTCCAGGGAGAACCAGGAACTACTCTTTGCCCTTCGCCCCGGAAGTATGTCCGAGTCACATGGACAGGAGGAATGACGTACTTCCGGGGTGAAGAAAAGGACTTTGTATCTGACCCGGAAGTGATAAGGAATCATGGACTGAAGGATGGGAAACACTTCCGGGTCAGGAACTATAAAAGGACTCTGGGAATTCCCAGATGACGAGCTGAGCTGGGTGGAAGGGTGGCAATGCGTCTGGGAGTGGTGAAGTGTATTATTGATTACTAGCAGAATACCCGCGCTTCGCAGCGGAGAAGTAGTGTATAAAAGAATTTATGAAAAAGAAAAGGAAAAATTTAAAAAATAACGTAACATGATTGTTAATGTAATTGTTTTGTCATTGATATGAGTGTTGTTGTCATATTTATATATATCTATATATCTATATATCTATATATTGTCACAAGAACGAGACATGGACAGATAAAGGTTTGGGGCAGCCACCCGTGTAATGTGGTATCCTGGCTGCAAAAGTCGTTTGAGCAAAATATACAGCACTGAAGTGCATACAACTGAGTCCAAAACAAGACTGAGGATAAAGGGAAAAGGGGCAGGTTTTAAAGGGGGAGACAGGAAGTGAGGTCATATGGATCAAGCACGTAGTCTTCCACCATTGGATCATAGCCGGACGTGACATCAGGGGGACTGGAGCTGGTTTGGCCGACTTCCATTGGCTCGGTCCCGGAAGTGATGTCAGGAGAGCCAGGTGGAATCCCTCGGGAATGGTCTACAGGCAAGGGAGAAAAAGAGTCAGTGCACTCTGCCACACCCCGGCATGCCTCCGAACTGCCTTCACTCAAGCCCTTTAGCTGCCTCCCATGCGCACGTGTGTGACAAGGCCCCCCCCTTAGCCCAGACCCGTCGGGTCGGGCGACCCTAACCGAGAGGTCGTGAACCCGAGAAAGAGCATCAGCGTTGGCATGGAGAGCACCCCGACGATGAACGAGCGAAAACTTGTATGGCTGTAGGTCAAGAAACCACCGGGTGACCCGCGGATTCGACTCCTTGTGCAGGGCCATCCACTGTAGAGGTGCATGGTCCGTGACAAGGGTGAATTCCCAGCCCAACAGGTAGTACCTAAGCTGAGTAATCGCCCATTTAATCGCCAGAGCCTCCCGTTCCACCGCTGCATACCTGGTCTCCCGGTCCAACAGTTTCCGGCTCAGGAACATGATGGGGTGTTCCACACCATTGACGCTTTGGCTCAGCACGGCGCCCAGGCCTGTGTCCGAAGCGTCCGTCTGGAGGATGAAAGGCAAAGAAAAGTTAGGTGCCATCAAAATAGGTGCGGACGTAAGGGCCTGCTTTAAGTCACCAAATGCAGCGCCTGTTTTTTCAGTCCATACCACAATGTTCGGGACCCTCTTCTTTGTTAAATCAGTCAAGGGTGCCACTCTCTCCGAGAACCGGGGTACAAACCGGCGGTAGTACCCGGCTAATCCGAGAAAGGCTTGGACCTGCCGCTTGGTTCGCGGACGGGGCCATTTTAAAATGGCATCAATTTTGGAGCACTGTGGATACAACTGAGTCCAAAACAAGACTGAGGAAAAAGGGAAAAGGGGCAGGTTTTAAAGGGGGAGACAGGAAGTGAGGTCATATGGATCAAGCACGTGGTCTTCCACCATTGGATCATAGCCGGACGTGACATCAGGGGGACTGGAGCTGGTGTGGCCGACTTCCATTAGCTCGGTCCCGGAAGTGATGTCAGGAGAGCCAGGTGGAATCCCCCGGGAATGGTCTACAGGCAAGGGAGAAAAAGAGTCAGTGCTCTCTGCCACACCCCGGCATGCCTCCGAACTGCCTTCACTCAAGCCCTTTAGCTGCCTCCCATGCGCACGTGTGTGACAATATATATCTATATATCTATATCTATATCTATATCTATATCTATATATAAAGTCACTGTCGGAATATATAAAGTCAAAACTTGAATACAGTAATCCCTCCTTGATCGCGGGGGTTGCGTTCCAGACCCCCCGCGATAGGTGAAAATCCGCGAAGTAGAAACCATATGTTTGTATGGTTATTTTTATATATTTTAAGCCCTCATAAACTCTCCCGCACTGTTTATAAATATTCCCTGCAGAGTTATACAGCATAATCCCTTTGTATTCTCTTAGATATTAGGTAAGATTCATTGAAATTATGTATATAAACACACTGTTTATATACAGTAAAACCTAAATATTATATTAAAGATATTGAGTGTCTCCGATATCACATATGTTACAGCCATTACAATAGACAGGTCACCAGCAATAAATACGTACAATGCAAGAAAATAGTATACAGTAAATGTGTGTACAGTGACACTAAACGTACGTACATGTACTAAGCACTGTAAGAAGAAAATTAATTATGGTTACTCACCAACAATGACACGATGACTTGTCCGATAACAATGAGTTTAATTTTACTGCACAACAAAGGAGAGCGTTACAGCCCTTGTAAAGGAGCCACTTCAGGCGATTGTGTAGCACTGCCGTTGTTCTTCTTCTGGCAGTCTTCAATCCAAATCCCTAAAGCAGATTCCATCCAGACTACTGCCTTATTACATCCACTTACAACTCGTTTTGCACCCTGGTTAAAAGGACACTGCAGCCGTAGATCTTATATTCCTTTCCTACTTTTTAAATAAAAAGAATCGTAGCCTTCAACAAATCCAAAACGTTTACCTTTTCGGCAATCGTTAACATCTTCTTCTTGCGCTTGGGCACGGCCCCTGAAGCAGTAGCAGATTGTTTTGGAGCCATAATGAAGGGCTTGACTATGCACAAAGATAAACACTAAAGAGCACAACTGTTTACACAGCGAAACACGTTGATGCTGAATGAGCGAGACGAGACTTCCTGGTTAACACTGCATTCAGCGCGCAGGAGCTCAACTGCATGCTCTGATTGGTTAGCTTCTCAGTCCGGAGAACTTAACTGCGTGCTCTGATTGGTTAGCTTCTCAGCCATCCGCCAATAGCGTCCCTTGTATGAAATCAACTGGGCAAACCAACTGAGGAAGCATATACAGGAAGTAAAAAGACACATTGTCCGCAGAACCCGCGAAGCAGCGAAAAATCCACGTTATATATTTAGTTATACTTTCATATAAAATCCGCGATAGAGTGAAGCCGCGAAAGTCGAAGCGCGATATAGCGAGGGATTACTGTACATAAAGTCAGCGTCGGTATATATAAAGTCAAAACTTTTTTCTAAATATATAAATTCAAAACTTGAATAAATAAAGTCACCGCTGGAATATATAAAGTCAAAACTTGAATATATAAAGTCATCGCTGGAATATATAAATTCAAAACTTGAATATATAAAGTCAGCTTCAGAATATATAAAGTCAGCGCTGGAATATATAAAGTGAAAACCTGAATTATATAAAGTCAGCGTCGGAATTTATAAAGTCATTCCTGATTATATAAAGTCAACATCGGAGTATATAAACTCATTCCTGAATATATAAACTCATAGTCAAAATATATTGATTGAAACGACTCTGAACTGAAGTAAGTTAACAAAAACGTATTCAGAAAAATAAATTAAAAAAACACTGTTCGGTTAATGTTTTGAAAATGATGCATTTGCCCTGCCCAGGATTGGTTCCTGCCTTGCACCCAGTGTTGGCTGGGATTGGCTCCAGCAGACCCCCGTGACCCTGTGGTTGGATTCAACGGGTTGGGAAATGGATGGATATTGCAGCACTGACTTTGTATATTCCGACGATGACTTTATATATTGAAGTTTTGACTTTATATATTCCAGTGCTTACTTTATATTGTGAGCTGGAGGGCTTCGCTATTACGTGTGGGGACGAAACTTCACTTTGGTAACTGATCATGCTCCACTTCAATGGTCATACCGACAGAAAGATACAAACTCTCGCCTCATGAGATGGTTTCTGGGCTTACAACCTTACCGTTTCACAGTAAAACATCGACCAGGTTCTGAACACGTCAACGCAGACGTATTATCAAGACTAAATGAACCTGGTACAGAGAATCGCTTGATTCCTGGAAATGTGAATAAAGCTGAGGGGGAGGGTGTGAGCTGGAGGGCTGATTGCACCCCAAGAAGATCCAGACGCCTCTGGGAAAACCACAACCCCTGAAACACAGACTACCCTCACATTGCTCCTTACTTTCTCACTTGCGCTATAACGCGTAATGCAAACCTCGCGCGATACTCCGCTAACATAAAAGCCTTGTGCAGCGCCTGTCAGTTGAAAATTGATTGTTTGCTTGCTTTTATCGCTCTCTCTCTCTGCTCCTAGCGGAACTGTCATCTCTGACTTGTCATGGAGCACGTTTAAACTCATGTGTTTGCAGTGTTTGAATAAAAACCCTTCTTGTTTCTACGACCTCCTGTGTCTCTGTGCAAATCTGTGACCCAAGTGTGACAATATATTCTGATGCTGACTTTATATATTCAAGTTTTGACTTTATATATTCCAGCGCTTACATTATATATTCCAAAATATTCCAACGCCGTCTTTATATACTCAGGTTTTGACTTTATATATTTGGGAATGACTTTATATATTCAAGTTTTGACTTTATATATTCCAGCGCTGACTTTATATATTCAAGTTTTGACTTTATATATTCAGAAACAAGTTTTGACTTTAAGTTTTGACTTTATTTATTCCGACAGTGACTTTATATTTTTAACGCGTTATGGAGCACATGCATCGAAGCTTCTCAGCTGTGCGATTGTAAATGTAACCTTTTGTAAGTAGTGCCTGGAGGATTCAGTGTGGAGAAACTCTAGAGACAGCGTGTGTATTAACTTGTGGATTTTTCTGTGAGTATTTGGTAGCAATAGTGTGACGAAGTTGCTTCGGAAGACGGCGTTAGCCGCGGAGCTCAGCTCAGAGCGAAATGAGGTAAATGGGAGGGGAGATGATGACGTGACTCCCCCACCCGCCTTAACTGTCAATCCCCCACAAACACAGTCTCTCGGAATTTGCATAAGCACACCCCTTCACCTGCAATTTTAACTTAGTTACAAAGTGATCAAAACTCTCGTTTATATCCTGCGTCCTCTCATTAAACTTGTATCCCGCATTACCCGTGGGCATGAAAAACGCCAGCGGCAGCCTGTCTATTAACTTAATTTAAAGTTTAGGTTTACACCTTGCTTTGTTTCCTGAAGTAGCAGCACTCATGAATATGGTAGTATATGTCACTCGCTCGCTTCTTATTGTTTCGCTGCCTTCTCAATTATATAATGCATGTTTTCTTCAGCGCGTTTTGGAGCTCTTCCTGGTTTTCTACACACTGCGTTGACAGTCAGTTCACGTGATTATGTGGGCGGCGTGATGATGTCACACGAAACTCCGCCCCCCACGGCTTTCAAGCTCAACTCCATTACAGTAAATGGAGAAAAATACCTTCCAGTTATGACCATTATGCGTAGAATTTCGAAATTAAACCTGCCCAACTTTTGTAAGGAAGCTGTAAGGAATGAGTCTGCCAAATTTCAGCCTTCTACCTACACAGGAAGTTGGAGAATTAGTGATGAGTCAGTCAGTCAGTCAGTCAGTCAGTGAGGGCTTTGCCTTTTATTAGTATAGATTGATTGTGTATTGTGGAGAATTTATGAGAATTGTGGAGTGGAGGGTGCTTTGTGCACTGTGTATTAATAAAAAGTTGAATTATTAGACTTTTATCTGGTGTCTGACATCTTGGTGAAGGGTTCAAGGGAGCAATAGCGCCCCCTATCTGTCACACCAGCTCAACACAATCTTAATAGATGAGAAGTCATTTAACATTTTAATAACAGATTGAATAAAAGAATACAGTCGACCCTTGATATACGACCGGCCTGACATGCGAACAACTTGATTTCCGACCAAAATTTTTGTTTTGATTTACGACCAACATCTTGCGTTACGACCCGAATGTGGTCACGTGTATCCGCTTGTGAGGTTGTAAACAAACAGCCGAGAGCGTTCGTAACCGTCAGTCGGAGCCCAGATACATGTGTTGGTGGACGTAATTTCAGTCAGTGCAGTGATTTATCTGTATATATAATTCACTAAGACCATGGCAAGCAAGACGCATAATTGCTAAGATAGGAAGAGAAGGTAAAGAAGGTAAAGAAAGCGATTGTTAAGGGATGTTAGCTAGCAGGCTGGCGCGGCACATGATGATGTCATCAGGCTGAGTCAGCACCGGCTTGCTTTGGAGTGTATTATTACAGCAGTTCACAACACAACCAGCTTTGAACTTAGTCCTCGACTACTTTCATTATTAACTTGAGAAACAGCGGTCACAATCGAAACGAAGAAGGAAATTGTGAGGAAATATGAGAGTGATGTTCGTGTGACCGATCTCGCTAATATGTACAGCATGTCGAAATCCACCATCTCGACAATTTCACAAAGAAAAGATTTGCATAAGGAGGCTCCTTCTAAACAATAACCACCTTCCGTTTCATTCTCCTCCTCCTCCTCCCTTCCTGCAGCCCAAAGATGTCAAATTAAATGGTGAGTACAGTATGAAATTGTTGTTTCTGCTAGGCCAGGCACTTTTTATAACTTTTTGGTTAGTACATTAGGAAAATTATTGGTGTTTTGGTAAATTATGCACATTATACAACCCTTTTTTATTATGAAAAGGTTAAGTAAGTGTTGCTGTGGGAGGTTCGGAGCGCAATATGTGTATTTCCATTATTTCTTATGGGAAAAATAGTCTTGACTTACAACCAACTTGAGTTACAACCAGCCCTCGCGAACGAATTGAGTTCGTAAGTCAAGGGTCCACTGTACCTTTAAAATTTAAATGATGGTAGATTTGTTACACATAAGTTTGAATTTTTTTGTGAATGAAAAGTATTTTTCTTCTTCCTTTGGGAGATTTTTTATGATTTTTCTTGCATTTACTGTTTTTTTTATTTCAGAGGTTGAATTTAAAGCTGATTGATTGAATGTTACTTAGTATCCTGGAACAAAAACACTAATGTTACTCAAGGAACAACAAAAATCAGACCATATCACATCTCCCTGAGCCCTGAAATATGGTTGCAAAGCAACTCTGTTGGCACAGTGAATTGTTTTTTTTTTAATTACTCGTCTTTGCCCTACAGCCTAGGGGCTGCACATAATGGGGCTCTGTATGAATTCTGACAGAAGGCTATATCATTAATCTCAATGCATTTTATTTCTTTCCATTTTTTTACTGATCCCATTAAATTATTTAGCTAAGTTGCTGGGCAGGTGTCACTGGGAATTAAAAAAAGGATCCTTAGGAGAGATCATGTTTACTATAGCTCATTTTTGGAAAACTGCTGTGAAATAGTGCTAATTATACAAATGTACTTCATTATGTAATGTTAACTAAGACAAACCACTTTCTGGTAGTTGGGTAATTGTGATTTTCTTAATGTTAATTGCCTGACATATGCAAAAAACTCACTTTCCTCAATATTTATTTTTTGATAACTGTAAAAGTTTATTTCAGTTTTTATATTATGTCAATCTGTTATGACTTTAGCCTGCAGGATTTAACACGAATATTATTTAGACCCACAGACAAATCATACTTTTTTAGAAACAGCAATGCTAGGTCAACAGAAGTGTCAGTTACTTAGAAGTAGCCACTAGGCTGCACTGCCGCCCTTGAAATTAAAGGTTGCCTCAGCAGGATTTACAGCTGAGCTTGGTGTTAATGAGAAATATTGGAAAAATACCTTAGAAGCTGTTATCAAGTGCTTGGTGGAAAAGAAAATAACATTACACCAATCATGTCAAATAAAATAACTAAAGCAGGTTTGCTGGATGACAGTGCCATTAGTGTCCAACAAATGTTCACCATGGAAAAGATTTATAAGGCAGAAACAGCTGGGACACCCTGACAGTCCAATTCATTTCGGCAGTCCAAGTTATTGTTCAGAATTTATGTTTGGTAAACCAGTGGAGCATTGTCTAATGGCTGGCTTATTGCACATGTCATAAAGTTTAATCAGTTCACTTCATGGTTTTATGCAGCATAATTATAGACTTGTTACTGAGGTTGTTTGTTTGCCTGTTGTTTTCATTTAATCAGGATTAAAATATGAGGATCAGTCAATCAGCCTTTAGTGTGTAAAGTGTCTTTTACAATGTGCACAGCATGTATTGTGGATTTAATGGAGATTTAATCATCCATCCATCTATCAATTCATAAGCTGCACCCATTTTATCCAATTTTTCTCATGGCAGCCAGAGCCTTTCTTTGGTATTCATTATTTTTGAGGCGCCTACCTCCCCTCCTGTCTGGTTTTATACTTTCCATCTTTGAAGGTGACTCTCTCTGTGTGTGCCTTTACTCCTCCCTGTGCATCTCATATTCACTGTTCCTCTTTTGTGAAGCCAAAATGACTTAGATCAACCTATCTTACATCTTCCACTGAGAATTATGGACTCCCAGAGATTTATTTTAACCAATTCCATGTCAAACTGACATTTTTGTTTATCTAGTCTTCTAACTCATTGTTTTAAACATATTAAATCTAAAATACATGATATATACTATTTATGTGTTGCATTATTTCGATTTTAAATTATCATATTTATGCTGCTTAACATTTGTCAGCTCACTAAGCTGAGTAAATAGCACTATATAAAATAAATGAATTACTTAATTTCCCTTTTCTTCTTTGGGATAATGCATTAAAAATGTGGAGTTTGATCTTTATGCAGAATTTTCCTGCAGTGAAACCATATCTATGGGCCAAATAATGGAATTTCCCCAGGAAATTTTTTACTACATGGTTTTGTTTTTCTGCCATTATATCATTTAATGGCAAACTATTTCCTGTATTGAAACTTAAACTAGAATTTGACTTTACCCAGGTGGGCTCCACATCACTTATTGGTGGGGTTTTGGGTACAGGTCTATGTATTATGTATTATGAGTCATTTACTTTTGTGATTTTTATAATAAGAACTGATAGCGACATTGGATAATAGATTAAAGTCAATTATGAAGGTTGAGTGTCTTAAGTTTTATAGGCTCATTATTCTCAATTGTTGGTTTCCTTCTTTTAGTGGTGTGAGAAAGATAACAGGGAGACAGAAAAATGTTTGGGGTGGCCATTGATGCAAAAAAATAAGCAGTCCAAGGGGTTGTTACAGACTGAGTTCAAGAAAGAACTGAATTAACAGGAACAAGATGCCGTTTTTATGGGTGGGTCGGAGGACATCATGTCAGTGGGACCGGAACCGGAAGCTATGATGACAGGCTTAGGTGGGATTTCCCTCTGGGGATCTGCAGGAGAAAAAGAGAAATGGTTAGTACACACTGCCACCCCCTGGTTCAGCATGATATTTCCATCTTTTTGTGCCTGTCGGTTTCCTCCGACTTGCATGTGTGTAGCAATGGCTTTAAGCACAGTTCTGTTTCATACTTAAGCCTATTCTTGCATTTATTTTTTAAGGGAAGGATGAAAGTTACCAAACATTGGCAACTCTGTCTGAAACAGTAGCTTTCTGCTGATGATTAATATGAATAATACTAAAATAAAGTGCTAGATATTTTAAGTTTTATGATTGATTTTTCTTAAATTTCTCATTGTATATTCTTCTGCCTTAGTCTACCAATTTCTAAAACTGTTCTAAAAATTATAGTACACCAAACAAGATCACCAAAACTATAAATCTTATAACATTGGTAGGCCGGACGTAATAGAGAGAGAGAGAGAGAGACATGCTGTGCAGACTGCTCATCTAGGTGGAGGGGATGAGAAAGAGAGCACTCACCTGTGACACTCTCTTAAACAAAAATCCATCGCTTTTGGCACATAGTTCCTGAACAGTCCCCATCCTGACATGGATCGACTCAAAGAGCTGTGGAATCGAGAGGGAACTGTTTCCACTGAGTCA
This sequence comes from Polypterus bichir lapradei, assembly GCA_026402145.1. Classification (NCBI taxonomy): domain Eukaryota; kingdom Metazoa; phylum Chordata; class Cladistia; order Polypteriformes; family Polypteridae; genus Polypterus; species Polypterus bichir. The sequence goes on from JANRMT010062856.1 coordinate 114,341,874, forward strand.
GTATGAGCAGACAGTGGATACTGAAGAGGAGAATGGAGGTGGGAAAGACAGGAATGGATTCTTACAGTAGGAACACAATGAGACTGAGCGATGGAATCAAAGCTCAGCTGATTGTTGACATATGGGTTTGGCTGGTGTTTAACCAACAGTCCTTTTGAGTTCCATTTTTTACTGTTTTTTTTTTTTTGTTCTCTCACATACCACCTCACAGTTTTTTTGTACTGTACAAGTTGAGGACTGTTTATGTAACAATTGAAAACCATTTTGAGTTATTTATATGTTTATTTAAAAACTAGGTAATTTCAAAACAAACTTCAATATTTTTTTTTTTTTGAAGAACGTTACCTTCACCTGGACTACCATGGCTCCAAGTTCAAAAATCATTGGTTGAGATAGCAAGGGATTTCGAACAGTACATGCCCTAAATGAGCTTAAGGAAAAATAATGCATTATACCACGGATGTGTTAATGCTTTAGCTTTGACAGCTGTAATACTATTGCATGACTGGAACATCAGAGTATGCTGGTGACTTAGATAAACCAGTAGAAGCACGGTTAATTCTTCTGACCAGAGGTGAAACGTATTTGTGGATATTGTATGCCCTATCTGTGGTCCAAAAATATGCTGTCAGGATAGCTAGCATCAGTGTGTTCCTTTATATGCGGCTGTGTTTGTGTGCTTAATTTGATGAACCAGTGGTTACTCACTGCAGTTATTTGTAATATAAACCAGGTATTTTACATCTGCCATAACTCTTAAAACAAGAAGTAGGTTCAGAAAATAGTTATATAAGTTAATATTTAAAAATATAAATATCTATATTAATACCTAAACTTTGCTTATAATTGAAAAAAGGCTGCTGGGCTAGGCTTCTGCCTCTATGACCCTGAATTGAATTCCCTAGACAGTTGCTCGAAATGAGAACAACTCACATCAAGGTTATAGGTGTGACTTTAGATGGTGGGTTTGATAATAGAAGGATTGGTTGATGGATTGGCTTTTCACGAACATTTATTATGGCTTTGAATGTAAAGGAAAGCTATAAACATTTGTCTCTTCTTCACTACATGGCAAGCAACCATGTAAGAAAAATCATTTCCATAAAAATATTTTAAAGAGAATTGGTTGCACGTGAAAGTCAAAGATTAATAGATGCCACTAAAAGATGAATGGCATGCTCCACTGGAAGCTAAGCCATTTCAGAAATAAAGGACACAGAAACACTTGTAACGCCCAATGTGAAAGGTACAGTATATTTAATGGCAAAAAAATTAAGAGTCTCATTAAATAAAGTGAGTAAATAAAGGACTTACTTGTTGTTTAGGAGATCATCTTACTTTAACATGCGGTAAAAGGCACAGACTACAGGTGTAACCTGTGTAAACTGTAGGCCATATTTGCAGTACAGCAGTCTTTGAACACTTCACCATTCTAAAACAGGTAGTAGCTCTGTTACTGTTATTATTACTGTACTGTACGAATATCTAACAACCTAAATTGTATTTGCTTAATTTTACAAAGCACTATGGTATACTGTACCTCTTCTTTTTCATAGAAAGCTTTTTCTGACTCTCAGTCATTCAGAGAGTAGAGCACTAAATGTAATGAGCTTACCTTTAAATCTTATTTGAAAACAGATCTGCATTAGCAAATGTATAAGTAAGTAATGAGGTTCAGATTAGATGTGGAATCGACCCTGAAGTATATTATTTTAATTAGTATTTATGGTACATGGCCTGAGGGTGAGGTGTTCTGTTTTTGTTAATGTCTGATAATATCTCATTCTGCACTGTTCAATGAGTACTTAAGCATGGATGTTCGGGAAAAGTTTAGTGATTATGTACTAATCATCTCCATCCATTTTTGTAACCATCTTTTTGCTTGACAAGGTTAGTGGACCAGTAAATGAGGATTTACTAACTATCTGAGTAACACTCGTGGATATGGGAGAACTTGCAAATTTCACAAAGGCAGCGACTAGGCCAGGTAATGAGCTTAGATCCTTGGTGTTGTGAGGCATCAGTACTAACCACTGGACAATAGGGCGATAAGATTTAATTTTTGGAGATTAATCCAAACTGAAAAAATTCTCAACATGGAAAGTTAGCCAGTATGATACCTCTAAATAAAATACAAGATTTCAGGTCACTTAGAGTAGCTTGTTCAATAAGGAAAATTATTATAAAAGAGAATATAAGGTACAAAACAGATTGGAGTATTTTAGGAAGAAACAGTGGACATTTGGTTGGCTAGTATAGTAAGAACGGAAGCTTAAAGAGCATATGACTAAACTGAACATTCCTCTACATAATAAATAATAAATAAATAAATAAATAAATAAATAATAAATAGAGAAAAACAGAGGTCCTGCTTATGATATCTGACATGCTTCAGCTGTTGTACGTATCTGTCTGTACAACGTAAGAAGAGAAGTTCAGAAAAGGTCATTAAAATTACTGTAATGGTAAAGGTTGGGCTTTAACATGGTAAAATTAAACAAGTTATTTTATAGCCTTTTTTTAAGAATTACACACAGAGATTAAAAGGCCAAAGTGAACTTCATTCTTCCTCAAAGTCGGCTAGTATGTTTGATGAGGGATTCTGTGCATCTTTTTTGCAAAATATTTTTACATTTTGGAAGATCTGTGCAGTTTCTCCTCAACTATATTGTATAATTAAAGCAGCAAGTATAGTAGATAAAATGTGGATTTAAATGTACTGCAAAATGTTGTATCTAGAGAATTATATGAAGAGTGATCAAAATGTTTTGTGTTTAAACTGGAAAGTGGTAGTCTGTGGTTCTGATTTTTGAAGTGGACAAAGATTAGCTTCTTTGTACCAAAATATATGGATTACACGGTTCTGTTATTTGTGGTTTAAAAGTAATGCTTTTTGTAATTAATGAAGTCAACATGAATGTTAACATCTGCAAAATAAAGAATTATTATATCATTGAATCTAATGCTAGGCAACAGCATGTCTTCAGAATAATTCATGCTCACCTAGTCAGCGTGTGCCACAGTCTAGAGATTAGTTGCAGATTTCCATTGTTGTAGGACGTCTGTCATGTGCTATGATGTAAAGGTTCATCAGACCTTTGATATAATAAGGAATTAATTGTAATGGAGAATCAAATACTGACAATATGTGAGATAGAAGACAGTATGTACATTATTATGGGTCAGGTGAATCCATTTTTCATGAGCAATTAGATATAAGCAAGGTCTGCGCATGCTGGGTGCCTAGAATGTTGAATCTAGAAATAAAGCATCACCACATCCAGTGTTCCGAGTAGAATCATAAATAAATTTTGACTGGGAGGATTTTAAGAAGTATTTCGTAACTGGACATTAATCTTGGATACTTCGTTATGTCCCCCGAGTTCAAGCAATAGAAACCTAATGATTCTTCAACACTGAAGTAATTCAAGGTCCAGGCCATTGCTGGCAGGATCATGTGCTTATTTTTTATACTTTTTATAATGGTGAGTCAATATCGATCACATTCCTTAAAAGAAGTACATAACAGGTCAGTATTACACTGATTTATTTTGAAGTTTCAACTAGTAACTCAGAAAAAGAGCTGAGGTAAGATGTTGACCCTCTCCCTCCTGCTTAATGACAGTATCCCTGCTCACACTGCATGGGTTGTAAAGGATGCCATATGAACCCATTGATTCAAAGACATGATGTACCCACCATAGTCTACTGACATGATCATGTATGACAACCACTTGTCAAACTATCTGAAGAGCTACCTCGGTGGGACATGCTATGCCAGTAATGAAGACATCCAGTTACCCAAAACATGGGGGGGTTAAAAAAAGACAAAATGTTTCATTTGAGTCATGTAGAAAAGCTTTGTCAATATTATAGCAAGTTTATTTAGTTTATTTTAATAATAATATTTACTTGGTTTTGCTCTAAGTAGAGCAGGCATAGAATTATTGACCACATCTTATGTGTATGAGAAACAGGTTAATCAGCATGCTTCTATGTATTTGCCAAGTACTGTATATTTATTCCTGTTTTAGGGTGAAATTGGTGAATAACATCTTCTTTAGATGACATGGTATAATCCCTATACTATATTAGCCTGATTTATTATTTTTTTCCTCAGAGCCCAATTATAGGAGTGTTGCTAAATTTTGTGTAATATGCCACATGTTACCATGCACTTTGCATATTTTTCTTTCAGGACTTCTTTTAAACAACTACATTAAATGTCCTCATACTTAAACCATTCTTCCACAAATCTGTAGATAGTTTTTTCATTTGCTAGAGTTATTTTCACATCACTGAGTTAACGATGTTTGTCAGTTTTAGGTGGTGAGTATATAGAATTATGTATGATAGTCAGTTGTGAAGGAAAAGCATTTGCAAAAGTAAATAGGTTTTCCATCACATACGAATTCAATATTGCTTAAGGCTGGCTGATTTTGTTGTTTAGATAAGAAATATATTAAAGTATAAAAGTCTGCCTCTGAAAAAATTCTAACAGTTTTAAGTTTTTTAAAATGTTTGTTAAACACAATAATTAATGCTTAGTGTGATGGTGACTTGTTGATTTATTATTAGGTGTATAATAGTGCCTAGTGACCCTGACCAGAATAAACAAAAAAGAAAATGGATGGTGAGTGATGAATTTAGAACTGTCAGGTAGCAGGCTCAAAATCATTTATCACAAAATTGCTGAATAAGTTAATAAAGAAACTGCTCTTGAGCTAGGCAGATGATGCAAGATAATATAATGCAGAAATGAATACTTATCATACTTAATGATGATATAATACAACTGAAAATATTCAGGTACTGGTTTGTATTGTGCAAGAAGTAAATGTTTACAAAGTGCAAAAAAGATGAAAAAATGTGTTGTCCGAATTTGACAATGTAAAACACTCAGTAGAACTGGTTGTAATCACTGTAATGCCTTAGTATGTCATATTTGTGCTTCCTTTCCTAAAGGATGCTAAGGAGTTTGGATAAGTAGTCTCCTTAGAGGATAGGCATAGGTCATAGAAGAATGGCATGGGTTTGGAAGACGTCTAGGCTAAAAGAATCAGCAGAAAGCTCACATTTAGATCACTTATTCCTGAGAGAGAGTAGATAACAGCAGGGTTGTATTGGTGGTAGGATGTTCCAAACTTTTGTTCCTGTAGCTATAAAAAGCCTCCAATTATATGAAAATTATTCTAGGCCTTGGCTGGAAGGTTCACATTCATCTCAAGAGTCTAGAGTTAGTTAAGTCCAACAAAACCAATGGATTCCAAAAACTACAGTATTTTGCTTTTGAATCAGCAACCTGCTATAACTCCCACCTCATCCATTACTCTGATCATTGTATTTTGTAATGTTTTATTGTACCGTTTCCAAACACACTAAATTTAATGTGTGTACCTGATAAGAAGTGTCAGTTAAAGATGATTCTGATTCTGGGTTCAGACTCAACAGTGGGCGGAAGAGGCTGGCACTGTGTCACAGACAAAGAGATAGCACAGTGGAAAATGAGAAAGGGCAAGCTTAGTTGTGGCTATTTGGCAGACAAGGTTGCAAGATCTGAATTGAGGGGTCTCTTGGCCTAGCAGTTTGTTATTTATATTTTGTGTTCCTCCTGCTTTGTTTATCATACTCTTCTGTTCAGAGAAAACAAAAAAAAAATACCATTTTGAGTTCTGTGGCTAATTTGGTTTAAAATTCCAAGTAAGGAGAAACATGAAAATGGCTCTGTCTCCTCTTAAATGATGAAGTCATGGATCTTCATCCTAAGTAGCAAGGCTTGCCTCCATAAGGCTGGATTTTGAGTGCCAAGAATAAACTGTTATAACTCGTCAATAAGAATATTTAGTTGAATATGTGAATGCCTGAGGTGATCAAATGAATTCACATAGAGTGTTAAGAGTCATACACCACTGGGTAACAAGTCAAGCTTGCTCTAATTAAGCTGGTCAGATCTGCCTTGATGATTTGCAGCTTCCTTATTGACTTGAATCTTAGTGTAGGAATATTTGGCATGCGATTTAAGCAGTGGAGATATTTTAATTGAAAATAACACCCATTATGCGTTGAGATATGATCAAATTAATTGTATGCAACTGTTTTCCTTCAGTTTTGTTTATTAAAATATTGTCATCAGTTTTGTGTTGTTGTGGCTCGTGTTTACCTCATGAGTCTGCTTCATTTTCAGTTACTTATTTAGACAGCAGCCACAGCAGGTGAATGTAGCATGGTGACTTGACAGTGAGTATGCTTTCTCTTAAAGAAATGGGCACTTAATAAGCTTTTCAGAAGGCAGGATAGCTTGGCATCTTAAATAAAACATATCCTTGCAAAAAGCTATTAATTTATAAATAGTCTGAAATAGTTTGGAGCACTTGCCTTCAGTGAACTCTTTTTTATATAGCTTTGGACAAAAAAAATCCAGTTTCTGAAATGTTTTGGCATAATGTGGTTTGTAATCAATGGCTTCCATGAACAATTTGTTGCTTCTGTGTACTAATAACCCATTTTTCATGGTCCAAGGGTGAATTGAGATTTTTCTGGTGTGGCTCCCAACACCTTTGTGGAAACATTTAAAAGGACAAAAAATCCTTCTTTATACAATAAACAGATTTATACATATTAATGTAATATTTATGATTTATAAATCTAGAGTTATGTGTTTTTAGGCTATGCAGCATACAGGTAGTCCCCGGTATACGGACATCCAACATACGACATACGAACGGGGTCAGAGCTACCGCTTGTGTGTAGGACGGAGGCTTGATGGGGTGGAGGGGGTGGTTCGTTGCTCGCCCACCACGTCGCCGCAGCTACTGCTCCTGACTGGACGGAGGCTGGATGGGGCAGATGGGGGTGGGGTTTCACTGCCCGCCCACCACACAGCCTTGCAGTGTCCCTTGAACGGCTGCCCTGTTCGTTCTTGGTGGGCGGCTGGTGATGCTGCATGCAGTGACCCGGTTGTGGCTGAACAGAGGCCTTTGAGGGTGAATGGGGCGGCTAGGGGCAATATTGTACTGTGCCTCGGATGGCTACCTATTGAAATGGGGTGGTGGTGGGCAATTCACTACCCGCCTTTGGCTGCATCCTGTTCCTTCTCAGTGGGCAGACGCTGCAGGCAGCATACTGTATGCAAGTGGAGGTGACTGTGGTGGGCGAATGGTGAATTGCCCCTTGCCCCCCCATTCATTCTCAATGGCAAGCCTGCTTGTACTGTTACATACATAGCAGGAAGTTGTCTCTCGTCAGTACACCATACGTGCTGACGAGGGGTGCCTTCTTGCTGTGATAGCTTGTACAGTGCTGTACAAAAGAGCTCATCTTAACCTTTTGTCTTCACCTTTCAACATTGTCTCTGAAACACAAATCTGATGCAAGTGCTGGTGATACAGTAAAGAAGAGAAAAACCATCACCATGGAAAATAAAGTAGAAATAATAAAAAGGTCAGAGAGAGGTGACACTTCATCATTCATTGCCAGAGCACTTGTTTACAGTCAGTCAACAATAGCATTTATTAAAATAATGTACCTGTTATGACTTACATACAAATTTAACTTAAGTACAATCCTACAGTTCCTATCTCGTACATAGCCCAGGGACTGTCTGTATATTTGACATGCAAAAATGATTAATTAGAAACATGTAATATATGAAAATGTTTGCATGGTATTTTTAAATGTAAACATGTACCTAAAATTATGTGTCTAAAAGTGAATTTATTTTTAAATAAAACTCGAAATAATCCTGAGTATATTAGAGAAAACTGTTCTCTTTGTATCTTTATTCTTTATTATTAATCCATCTATTTTTCTAGCCTTGTTTTATCCATTACAAGGTAACAGGGGGTTGAATGTTTGTCCCTGCAACAAAACCCATTTTTGATGGGACACACTTCATGACCTAGCTCACTCCTAACAACACCTACATTCACCCCAACACACTAATTTAGATGTATTCATTAACCCAGAGTACTCATCTTTAGTATAAAATGAGAACACCCCAAGATGTAGTAATAATAATAATAATAATCCCAAAGATGTGCACCATTTCAATGGGTGTATCTTCAGCTGGACTGGCACCCTACCCTTGCCTGGTTTTGTCCACTGAGATATCCTCTCACTTCCAAGACCCTGAACCAGTTTAGGGGAGTTTGAAAAATAGATAACTTATTTATTTATACTGTATATATACTGTACACTTTGTTTATAACACATTTAAAATAAAAGTCATAATAGCTAATGCGGAAGCTGCATTATCTTGCTTTTTCAAATCCACACTGCAATAACAATATGATGCTGCCTTGATTTTCAAAGACATGCCCTCTAGTCCTTTTCCATTGCTGGTTACTTTAACCATAGAGGGGGCTCCTTTGAGACAAGTGAGAGTGCTGCATTACTTTTGTGCTTAATTGTTGGCTTAAATTCTGTGCCTTCTTTCTGCTTCTCCTTTTGTTTGTCGTTGAGAAGAGTAGATATACTACCCCAGGCTAGTAGTTTGACGTTTGAATTTTCTTCACATCTGGGAAAGCCCACATTTAATTTGTACTATAGGCCATGTTGGATATCGTTGTTAAATATTCCAAATGAAAGCTGACATTATTAAGAGATACATTCAATTTTGATCAAAGTTCAGTTCATTTGGTGAAGGTATACTGAAATCAACCTTCACTTTCTCTGTTTGTGGTTCAGATGTAGCAATGGGCTTTTTCTTTAATACATATCCTAATTTGCTTTTTAGGATATTAAAAAATGCAAAAGACCACAGTTTATTAGTAAAATAAAAACATATGCAAGTATGTAAAGAAACAGGACAATAAACAACATAAAACATACATCTGTGTTAGCTTGGATTTGTTAACCTTTCTCCTATTGTGCAAGGCAAAGTTATGAATAATCTTTTCAGTAATTCTTGTCCTAATTATTGTCAAAGGACATGTTATCACTCTGGGACAGCTTTTAAATGCTTTTTTAAGTTATTTGGTCTCTTGACCAGTTAGACTGATAAATCCTTATCTAGGTAAACGCTTTTCAGCATATGCACTTCGATAACACTGTTGATTTTCAGCTCTCCTGCACTTGTTTACCTCCTCCACAGTTCATCTGTGAGGAAATGTGTGCCACACACTGTTTGAAACTGTTGCTTGATTGATACTGCTTTGAATTAATGGAAGTTTAGTTTAGTTTTCCTATTGGATTTTTGAGAAGTATTTTATGAAAGATGCAGAATTCTTCATGATAGGTTATTATTTTCAGTTACTGTACCAATAACCAGAAATGCTTATGTTAATATGCTTGTTGGCTTTATGCAGAGTACAGAGTTACAGGCAATGCATTCTCAGAATCAAAAGTATAGACAGCATGCTTTTTTGTTTGATTCCGGTCTTTGCTGATAGTACAGATTTTATGATAATGAATGGGAGATGAATGTAGTCAAGAACAAAGTTAGATCAAAACAGAAGATCAAGTCGATCATGCAACAGAACAGAATAACCAGAACTTGTAGACCATTAATCAGAGCAGAATTCTAAATCAGGAAAACAATAAAGAAGATTACTTGTTCACAAGCTACACAAAGAGTTGCCTGTTAATCTTGGATCCTGCAAAGTGCACATGCTGACTTATATGTAGCTGCTCCAGTGACATCACATGTGTTGTGCATTCTGAGGAATCCTGGGAATGATTGCCATGGGAACACTCAACAACTTTGCTCTGAAATGGCATTGTGGAATAATATTAAGTTTTTGAACTTTTTCAAATCATTTAAAAAAAAAACAAAAAAACATTATTTTGTGAATCATTGCATTCCAAAGCCCCCAATTAGTTGTATACATTTTGAATATCTTTTCAGGGGAGCTTACAAAAAATGATCATAACACTATTGTCTCAGCAGATGGAAATAGTGCTTAGCCTTTATTCCTCAAAGAGTTATTTGTTGTCACACTTTCTCTTTTTTTCCTGCCTTGCCTTTGGACACACAACTGCTGACTGTACTGCATTTATAGCCTTTGAAATTTTGAACACTAGAATAAAAATATATCTTCTATGATAAGGTGACTCCATTCTTTAGCTACACCTATGCATTGTTTTCATATGGTCTCTCTTGATTTTAGACTTCACTGTGCTTTGGTGAGACAGGGAATAATGCGGCACTCGCATCTAACTCTACTATTGATGAACTTCCAATCCTACACTCCAGTACTGTTTAGAGTCAAACTGTTGCTCCAGCCTTTGCCATACAATGGCAAAAGTGAAAGCAAGAAAGACCATGGACAGACAGCTGTTCAACTAGTGCTTATTCTAGGTTATAAATAAAGGAGTGGGCATTTTATCATTGGTTTCTTGGGTGAACATACACCCATCTTTTTTGGTTGGCAGTTGATTCAAGGGTTGTCTGTCTTAGTTGGTAACAGTTGAATTATTCTGCTAACTGTGCAGGGTGGTAAATGATTTAGCACAAAAACATAACTAAGCTAATACCAGTGTCATTCAGCAGGGATTGATGCAGTCTTATCAAAATCAGATTTTAAAGACATATTAAAGAAAGGCCTAGTATAACATGTGTGAAACTCCCTCTTTAGCTGAAGTGTTAAATGATAGGGAAAGGGCTGCAGCTGCAGCTGTAAGTCTCATGTGCCATGTCAGAATAGAAGACAACCCCAATTTGTCCAGTAGTCATCTCTAGATAACTACACCTGTGTTTTTAATCTTGTACCAGAAAAGATATTCATGTCCATGCTACAGCAGATCCCAGAAGCCCAGACGCTTCTGACAGAGGTGTTGGTTCTCTAAGTGGATGCTCCTTTCTGTTTGCCCATATTGTTCATGCCTGCACCGGTTTCATTTTACTGATTTTTTTGATTAATCATTTAGCCCAGATAGCATCATGAATAATTATAATATTTTAACATCTGGTACCCTGATTTAACTGCTTTTGCTGTTTATTTATAGATATACTGTAGTAGAAAGCATTTGAGTATGTTCCCCTGTTCTAAAATATTTTTTGACTCTTTTATTTCCAGTGTTATATAAAATCTAGACAAGTGTCTTGAATGTTACATTTGTCTCTGACCATACCACTCACATTCTGTTTCCTGCCAACTGCAATTACCTGCCAGTCACCTGCGGTCTTCTCTGCTAATTTGCTGCTATATTTAAACTGATTACATACCATCACTCACTACTTGGCTATGAAGTTCCTCAAGTTACAGTTCCTTGCACTTGTTTTTCATGTTTACTTATATTTGCTATTTATTTCAATATTTTTGGACTTTTTTCTGTTCTTATTCATTTTGTACTTAGGCTTTGGTACTCCGTTTTAGCTCATCTCTTTTTAGCATTTTTTTTTTCTTATTTAGCTGCCCATTTTTTTCATCATAACCATGTCCCATGGTATTCTTGTTGAAAGGCTAAAATTGTTTTAATCCATTCTTTAATAAATCCACCAACTGCTTTAACACTCCTGCATTTGGCTGAGATCTTCATGGTCATGAGTGGCTCTCAAGCTGTGAATGCTAATGTTGAATAGAAGAACTGTCACGGTTAAGGATGTGTGATTAGTGAAACTGTAACAGAAATAATATTGTCTCTGCTGAGTAATTCACTCAGGGCAGCGCACCCCTTAGCTGTTCATCCTCCTTGAGACAGCAGCAGTGCGACTCAAACTTAAGGAGTATGGATTACATTAGAGGCTTCATAGTGAACATTTGATACAGTGGTAGAGAAGGCAGCTTTGTCATAGGGTCCTGGGTTGGAGTCTCACTGCTGCTGTCCTTTTGTGGAAGATGGGAATTTGCGGTCATGCCAAATGAATTCCTGAACAGAGACAAAAATGGCAGATTACTTTATTATATAGGCCATTAAATTCTTTTTTTATAATGTATTAATTTTCTCTAAGAAGAGATATGTAGAGAACACTCACTGCTGCTTTTTATTATTTTTTTTTACTAAACCATCCTTGATTAAATTCTTCTCAGACAAACCTCCCAGCATGCTGTGAGTACTTTACAGAATTGACTAGTTATTTTTATTCTCCTGTCCTTGCTAACAAAGCTATTTAAATGCATGATGGAACCATTATAAATAATTTAAAAGGTTATTTTTAATGATTGGTTTATTTATGCTTGCTTTATATTTTTATGTTTTTTAATCAAAACAACTGAATAGTCCTCTAAAACTATGGAAAATTTGCCTATACTTCATAGAGAAAACAGCCTCAATAAGTTAAGCCTGTGGTATATTTATTTGTAGCTTATCAGTTGATGTAAATAGTTATAAGAGGTAATTGTCACTTGTCACTTGCATTAGTACTTCATTGAAGGTCAACACTGATAAGGCAATGTCACACTGGCCTCTTGCATTAGGACCACTGTTCATTTGGACATCAACAATTGACCTGAGGGTGCATCTCTGGATTCAAATTGTCCCCACACTGAGCCATGAGCCTGAAGCTGCTGTGGGGGGAAAGTACAGTGTGTTAAATTTTAGGAGAAAGTGGTAGAAATGAGTAGAGATATTTTTGAGAGGTTTGCTGGCAAAAATGCTTGCATAGAGAAATGCAGTTTGAATGACAGGGTTAATGTAAAGTGAATGTTCCCTGTTTAACTTGCCTGTAAGGGTGGATAAGTTGTCTGCGTGGCATGGTTGCAAACATGCTTGCTCGTGAAGAGATTAAAGATAGATATAAGAAGAATGCCTGAATGAGGATAACATGCGGTATATTTCCTATCATCGCCTGTTATTAGAGAACCCTGGGAGAAGTGGGTGAGGATTGGCTAGATGAAAGGGATAGCAGTATAAAACTGTAGTCCTGACTGACTGAGTGTTTTGACCACTCTTTGTATTAGTGTGTACTTCGAAGCTGCTGAGTTAATTTTTTCTATATCTGTCAGTTAGAACACCTTTACTTCTGACTGTACGTATTTTTGGGTGGAAGCAATGTCTGGTTGTGGGTGCTTCTTTTTTTTGCACTACTGTATTTGTGCTTCATTTATCACTTTTTGATTTTACTTATTTTTCTGTTTGTCCTTCATAAACTGTAAGAAGAAGAAGGAATTAAAATCTTTTTGGTTTTATCTGGTTCTTTTTATGTAATCGGTGAAGGTCGCTGTCCTTCATAGTGCTTATGTTGATGAACAAGAAATTTAGCAGGTAATAAGAAATTTTAAATCAACACCAATAAATATATTGAAAAACATGTATTGTTTAGTCATTGTTTCCCTTTTAAATTTGATCACATCTGACACTGGCACATCAAAAAGTGCATAAAAACAATGAAAAAGCTATAACTGAACAGAATCTGAGGAAGTAGCAATACAGTCAACCCTCGTTTATCGCGGTTAATCCGTTCCGGACTCTGCCGCGATAAATGAATTTCCGCGAAGTAGGATTCTTTATTTATAAATCAAATATTTTTGTAGTTAGAGCATAGAAAACCTGTTTACGACCTTCTAAATACATTTTCTAACATTATTAGAGCCTTCTAGACATGAAATAATATCCTTTAGTCAAAAGTTTAAACTGTGCTCCATGACAAGACAGAGATGACAGTTCCGTCTTACAATTAAAAGAATGCAAACATATCTTCTTCTTCAAAGGAGTGGGTGTCAGGAGCAGAGAATGTCAGAGAGAGAGAGAGAGCGAGCGAGAAAAGCAAACAATCAAAAATCAATAGGGCTGTTTGGGCTTTTAAGTATGCGAGGCACCGCCGGACAAAGCAGCTACAAGGAAGGCAGTAATGTGAAGGTAGTCTTTCAGCATTTTTTAGAGGAGCGTCCGTATCCTCTAGGCCAGTGTGCGAACACCCCCTCTGCTCACACCCCCTCTGTCAGGAGCAGAGAATGTCAGAGAGAGAGAGAGAGAGAGACAGAGACAAGCAAACAATCAAAAATCAATACGTGCTGCTTGGGCTTTCAAGTATGCGAACCACTGCACGGGAAGCATATCGTATATCATTGAGGAGTTTTACTTAATATGTAATATGTGCTCTGATTGGGTAGCTTCTCAGCCATCTGCCAATAGCGTCCCTTGTATGAAATTAACTGGGCAAAGCAACTGAGGAAGCATGTACCATAAATTAAAAGACCCATTGTCCGCAGAAATCCGCGAACCAGAAAAAAAATCCGTGATATATATTTAGATATGCTTACATTTAAAATCCGCGATAGAGTGAAGCCGCGAAAATCGAAGCGCGATATAGCGAGGGATCACTGTACTTTTTTTTCCACTTTTGAAATAGAAAAACAAACATTTTGGCTATATCTGACCTAGGCACATCTCAAAGTGCGTAAAACAAAATAGTGCACAGTATTAGCAATAAAATTTGTTTCCCTTTTGAAATAAAATAATTATTTTGGTCATATTATGACTCAGGCACACCACAAAGTGCATTTAGCAGAATTAAAAAGAACTATGCTATCAAAGCTATCAGTGCACAAGCCCATAACAAGTGATAACAATAGCTAACACAAATGAATACAAAAATCTACTGCACACTGAGGGAACATAGTTTCATTTTAAATTACCACATGTATGATTAGCAGTGCCTTTTTTGTAATGAGAAATGTGGTATTACACATACTTTGCGTTTGAATCAAGTTTGAGGTAGTGTGAAGGTATATAGAGGCATAGAGTCCTAGCGCTACATATTTTGTTGATTTATTAAAAAGCATAACATTTGAAATTTGAAATTGAGAACTTGTCAAGTATAATAATAACAATTCTCCATATTTATGTAGCACTTTACTCACAACACTTTATGAATTGCCAGAGGGAGGACCCAGGACATGAACCCAACATCTGCTGATTGCGAGGCAATGGCACTATCATTGTGCCACCTGCATAGGTGTATCATGCTGCATAATATTGTGCTTGACAGTTTAAAATTACAAACATAGAATTTCCAAAATCGAAGAATATTAACCGCAGGATAATAACGAGCTCTATATTCAACAAAAATCTCCATTTCCCCAAACCCATCACAGCCACAAGTCCAGCACACAGCATCGCTTTTATTAAGGCAAAATCTCTTCCCTGAAGTATTTCTCCTAGCACAAGTACAACAATAAGCACAAAGCACAACAACCATCAGTCTGCTCTTCTTCTTCTCTCTCCACCTTCACACCTCCTAGTAAGCTTTATCCTCCTTCCTCCTGACTCAGGCTTCTAGAATGAAAGCAGTGGGCTTCTTTTATGCTGCACCTGGGAGTACTTCCGATGGTCTGTTAGCGTGGTCTGGAAGCACTTCTAGGTGCAGCAGAAGCTTGATAAAGTAAGGCTCCACAGTCCCTTCAGCATCCCCTGGCAGCACCCAGAGAGCCCATCAGGGCTGAATTGCAGAACTCCATGTTCCATGATGCTCTGTGGGGATCCAAGGTACTGCTGCAACCCAGGGTGACTGCCATCTAGCAATCTGGGGTCGATAGTGACCCTACACTCTGTCTCCAGGTCCATCCATTAAGTAGGCACCCTAGCCGGGTGAGGCCCCCTGCGACCATCTGCCACAGTCTATTATGAGTACAACTAAAATGCAACTATGAAAAAGCCAAATTAGAAAAAAAATTTTTGCAGTTTTTTTAAATGTTCCGCAGTATTAGCTTGCCATATCTCAATTGGTAATGTATTCAGTTTCTGCTTCACCAATTCTTTTATGCTTAGCTCTTTGAATAATAAGAACACCACCATTAGAAGATTTAGGATTACGACTTGGATTGTAGGAATACAGGCATTTCAAGGTACAAGAAGAATTCAGATTATTTAAGGCTTCATATACCATTAGTAGTATTTTAACTCTAAATGACTCAAGTAGTCGGTGTAATGATACTAAAACTGGAGAGATGTGTTAGGAAGTTCTTTTTCTGGTTAAGATTCCTTCTGCTGCACTTTGTAATAATTGCAAAAGATTGATGTCTTTCTTAGGTGGTTCTTTTAGGAGTGCGTTACAGTAATCTAGTTGACAAAAACAAAAGTGTGAATTAATTTCTCAGCAATGTTGTGAAAAGTGCAGTCCTAGTAATTTGGTTAATACATGATTTAAAGATTAGGTCAGAGTCCATGAAAACACCGAAATTCTTTACCTCAGCCATGACTTATATTGCTGTGGGATCAACTTTATTTCAAATACCATTATTATTTCCATTTTTGCCAACCACTAAGATTAATATTTTTTTCCTAATACTATTCATCCATTTGGAAATACTAGTAAGACATTGAATAAGAGAGCCAAGAGCATCAGGGTCATCAGGGTACCAGCTTGAACACATATCAGTAAATTTATCATTGCGCAGTTGCAGGTTTATGGATCAGTTGCCATGCATTCCTCTAACAGAGTCATCATTTGTTTAACAGCATTTTTAGTTTTAATAGTATATGTTTTTACTTTGTGGTGCTACATATTTAGTTAAACATTCATTCAGTTTCTGAGCATGCTCAATGTAATATAAGCTGGATGAAGAACAGTGATAAAATATCAAATATAATACCTTGTTTTCTTGAGTGAAACCATTTCACCCATTCATTTCCTGAGCTTCAACTAGTACACAGTTGTGTACAGCTAAAGACTATCCCAGCAACATCCGGGCTGACAAGAAGCACATTGGGCAGAACACAAGTCCATTGCAGCCTTTGACCAATATTAGGTGCATGCACTGTATTTTATGTACTTCACAAAACTTTACAAATAAATCAAGGATTTTGCAAAATGGTACAAATGAATTGCATTTCATATTTAAACAAACAGAAGAGATATTGTCCATACATGAAAACATTTTAAAACTTGTACCTACAGATATGAGGAAAAAGCAAGATACACCACAAAATGAAGGCTGTCTTTTCACAGTGGCACACTCCTACATTTTCAACACTGCATAATAGAACTCAACGGTTGTGAGGGGCTGGAGTTTATCTCAGTGGCATTGGGCCAAGGCACGATGGAGTGTCAGTCCATCGCTGGGCACTCCCTTGTAAACACAAAGTCTCACTCATACCAGGCTCAGTTCAGAGATGATAAGCAATCACACCTGCTGATGCTACTATATTCTGAAACCTTCTTAATGCAGTTCATGGCCACTGAGGGGCAGAGCTAATTCTGGTAGCAGAAAACACCACTGGACAAGGTACCAGCCCAGAGTCTTTATACCTCCAAACAGGGCAATTTTGGAATTGTTGATTAACCAAACTAGCACATCTTTGGAGATGTAGGAGGAATGGTCATGCGGATGTACTGTAGGTAGAAAGCCCTGACTTTATGTGGACAGCAGCTGGCCATTGGATTTGAATCTAGGCCTATGGAGCAGGCCTGTTCTTTGGGATGGGGACAACCCTAGGCCCTGTGGGATGCTGAACCTTACACCTCATTTTTAAAATTTCACTGTTTAGTCATTTTCCAAGCAATACACTGTAGCTTTTTTCTTTCCATAACCCTGGGTAAAAGAAAATTTTAAAACATTCATCACCAGCACTTAATCAGGTGAGTTTATTTGTCAGTGGTGCTGTCCCCCGTGCTTCTGTTCCCTGTATTTGAGAGCTGTTCAGGAAATTGCCTTGACCTGAATTCATTTAAAGCGGATCATTAAAAACATGGATTACATTGAATCAGTTTCCTGAAAATTCCTATCAGGGACATGGTTAACTGGTGTTTTTGCTGTTTTTTCCTTCAGTGTCAATCAGTCTATATTATCATGAAATTTGTGAGACTTAACCAGGAATATTTGCTTGGTTCATCTACTCTTACCCTGGAAGATTAACAAACGCAATCTTACTTTTACCGTAGATGTTCTAATTATTGAAGAGTCACCTTGTTAGCCTTGAGAAACCCAGTGGGTAAAAAAGCAGCAGTCTTTCCCACACTTGGTGCTCTTTTATTATTTCAATCACTCTAGATAAACACTAATTATAGAAAATATAAAAACAATGTGGTATTTATTAATGTATAACAATACCAAACAGAAGAAAATATGAGATACAATAAAAACATAGCAAAGTCTATCTGGATATAAACAGTTTTAGAAAAACTCACTGAAAATCAGAAATGTCAAAGAGTGGATGTTGTCGTGGTTGGCTTTTGATTTAGTGATTGATGTTATTCATCCAGATGAAATGATCACACGTGTCTCGATCTCTGACATCGCTTCCTCTGTCATTGCCCTTTAGTGATCCCTCGGACAAATCATATTTATGTTAAAATGCACATTTGGGATTCCAGGGCACGTAACATTATGCACATTTGATTGCATATGTCGTCCTTTATGATACACGACTCTGATGAGAGTGTCCGATCCTTTAAGGACCTCCATACTTCTTCCTTTCTCAAGGTATAAGCTAATTCTGTAATTTCTAGTCCTGCAGCATCCATCTGCTCCCAGATTATAAACTAATTGAAACAGGATCTGTGGAACTGTGGCTTGTACTTGCCTTCTTTTCTCTCCATCATTAAATTGTAAACTAATTAACACAGATAGCGTAAGGTTATAATTTACTAGTATGGTGAAGGAAGCATTTACAAGAAAGGATACTTTCAATGCCTATAATTAACATCTTATAAGTTAATGTATTTCTTGTTTGTTTGAGAAAAATAATTAAAACTTAATATAATCAACCTGAAGCCTAAAAATTGAAGATTTTCTACTCTAAGACAATTCATATATTTGATATTCTGATTTATGATGAGGCTACTTATTCTAAATAGTTTATTAGAATAGGTCTAAAGGCATAAACTGTTAAAGTAATATGCTGAGGAAATGCCTTATAAATAACTTGAAAGGTGCAATTCCTTATTTTAATTTTATTTAACTTGTGTCTGGCCCAATGTGGGAACATTAGGCCAGTTCACTGGCAAATCCGACACACATCTGTTCTCCTGGATGAAACCAGCTACTGTACAGTGTTTAACAGACACACTAAATAGTTAAATCACATTTTGTTTTCACAAGTTTTTAACAAAATGAACTTCTGCATTTTTTTTAGAACAACAGTATCTCAAGAGTGACTGAGTGGATTGGCTATGACCTACATTGAGAACTAAGTAGCAGAAAGTTGAATTATGAGAATTTAATAGGAGGGTTTGCAGTAGTGAAAATTTGTAAAGTTAGAAAAGTAAAATTTTGAAAATAATCTGTGAGACTCATGAATAAACCTTATATTTTACAAGGGTGACTTGGATATTTTAATGTCTCATTATGTGCTGATAGCTTTTCATCATCTAAAGTGTTTCATGACCAGAAAGGATTATTTTCCAAATTCCAATTACCTGTATTTCCACTGCAGAAGTATGAGTCTATCATGAGAAAATGATACTGTATTGACACTATAAATATGTCTTTTAGAACTTTTATTTCTCTCTTAATTTCATTTATAGGGATGCCACACTGTCTGAGTTACCCTGTACCTGGACCCTTCTATAGATGGTACTGAACTGGAGCCATATGGCAGCAGCCCTACCTAGTGGGCCACCCAACTGGACACACTGCATGGGGGGCATGATTACAACACAAACACTTATCTTTTCTTACTAGTTTGTTATTTGCTGTTTCCTAATGTACAACTATGAACAGTGCCTTCTGTTCACTGTGATAGAACATACACCTGCATACAGTCCACTAACTGGGGAAGTCAGCCATTTAAGCTCTCTCCAAAAAATATTCATTTATTCTGTATTGTTACTGTATCTGTAACTTTTGGCTTGTGCCATTCTTTGTAGTCTCGTACTGAAAATTGTTTTGCAGAGTTCATTTTGATATTTGCTGTTAGTTTTTGTTTGGTATGTTTAATCCAGGCTCCTTCTAATATCTGTCAGTGATTAATGTTTTGTTTATATTAATGGATGTTTTGTTGGTTTTATATGACTGGTCAGTTTGTATGCTTTAAATACATTATCCGTGGCATTGTACAAGATATTAACTGAATTGTTGTTTTAAACATTAGTGGGATGTAAATCATGTTGATGGGTAGGACTAAAACCAGTTTTGGTTATTGGCATTTCCTGGGCAAAAGACATTAGTGTCACTTGGCCTACATTATGGGAAACCAGGAGGGATCAAAACTCCAGTTAATAATGCCATTAAACTTATGAAGACAGGTAAAGGAGACTGATTTATCTGTGTGCATCTGCGGATCAGTTGAGGGAAGCAGTTTATTTTTAATATTTGGTGCAATGGACTGCATCATAGTCACTAGTTGAATATTAGGACAAGGGCTTTCAGACAAAACACCACATTTTTTGGTACATAATAGGTTAATTTTAAAAGGTTTTCTAACACTTTGAAAATTTGGGTTACATTTATATTGAGAAACTCTAATTAAATCACTAAAATGTGTAATCTCTTGCTGAAAAAAACAGTGACGATTGCAAACTGAATTGTCCTTTTTGACTTCAGTGGGTACAAATTGTGACTCCAGTGTTTTGCAGATCACCTTGACCCTGAGTGGTTGCTAGGATATAATAAATTGAGTGGGCTTATTACCAAAGAAAATATTATCTGTATGAATTTTCCATCCTTCCTTCCACTGTTAATAGTTGTGCTGTTTATGGCTCATGAAGCCTTATTCAGATGAATGTTTAATACACTACAGTGTGCATTTTAAGCAGGTATTTTGCTTATACTATAAATATTTGAGGATTTGTAAATGATACTGAATAATTGTTGTGTATTTAATCTTTGAAAATGTTACATTGTATTTATATCCCTGTACTTATAGAGCTATTATTTTAGCAAGTAAGCTAATTTTCTTTTAACTAAAGGATGTAATCTTTAACCATTTTTCCTAATTTGATTGCCTGGGGGGGGGGGGGGCAGATAGTGGTGGGGCCATGATTTAATTGTTTATCATTTTATCTATCAATCATATGTAGCACACAAAAGCTAAATGAGGTGCAGAAAGTTAATCACTTTCTCATTGATAAGTTTTTTAATCATATTGCCAATCATTTTCATGGCCAAACTGCATTTTTCCTTTTTTATGTATTTTGTTACCTAAATACCTATAGAACATTTACTTGATTTAAAAATAATGATAAAGACCCTGTGTGATCTGTGTGGTTTAGCCTATTTTGGCTTTACGCTGTGATTTCAATAAATCTGCTGTAGTCAACACACTGCCCACTTGCTTTCCTGCCCTTCAGAGGCTTCACATGTTTTCACAGCTACATACTACAAAGCTGCCCTTCTCTCAGGGTATGTCTTAGAATTGGGCTGGAGGGTTCATCTTTGTTGGCAACGCAAACAGCATCTGTGATCCCAAATGAATATTTTGATTTTGGCCCAAGAAGAATATACAAAGAATTGTAGCATATATGTAATAATGAAAAGTATACAGTCTAAAGTACTGCAAACTCTCAAAGACTGTTATTAATGCATTTTCAAAAGATTTCCTTTGGTAGATTCTTTGCCTGTTACATAATCTCCCCTATTCCTCCCTTATTGCTCCACTTACTTTGGTCACCTGCCATAGTAAAGCCAAGTTGAATTTCCCCTTGGGATTAATAAAGTATCTATCTATCTATCTATCTATCTATCTATCTATCTATCTATCTATCTATCTATCTATCTATCTATCTATCTATCTGTCTGTCTGTCTGTCTGTCTGTCTGTCTGTCTGTCTGTCTATCTATCTATCTATCTATCTATCTATCTATCTATCTATCTATCTATCTATCTATCTATCTATCTATCTATC
>JANRMT010062856.1:114363546-114383186 GCA_026402145.1 Polypterus bichir lapradei
ATCTATCTATCTATCTATCTATCTATCTATCTATCTATCTATCTATCCATGTTAACCCTCAGCCAGCTTAGGATGGTGATTTCACATTACACAGAGTTATAGCATGTACTGAAAAAATGTGGGCAGCTGTCCAGTTTAGATTAATAGTGTGAAAGGGCTTCAATATCAACCCAAGTGTGGCCTTAATGAATGACTAAGGAACTTGTTTGGTTTAAATTGCCTTTAATGAATTAATGACTGTTGTTCTGGAACAGAAAATCAAATTGATCTGAAACATTGCCAGCATTTAATTTTTGACAGTCTCACCATATTTCCTTTTGAGAATTATGAAAAATAAGAGACGTTCATCCCTCCAAGTAACAGCATCATTGCCTTCTGTGGACAAAGTTTACCTCTTTGGTAACAAAGCTTTGTGAGGTAATGGATACTGACATTCTTGTTCTATGAAGTCAAGCTTCCTAAAAACATGCATGTAGCTTGGTGCAGGAAGAACAAAACATGAAGGAGTGAAATAATACTGTAATACAAATATTTTTAAATGTGTCCTCTCTGTAAAGTACTGTCCCACATTTATTTGTCTGAAGCTAGGAGTGAGTGTGCTCAGGTTGGCAATTTGACCATTTATAAGGAAAGTCTGGGAAGTCAGAGGCAGTCAGTTAAAGGAATAAAGCACAAAGGATTTAAGAAGAACTCTAGAGATGACTTAGTGAGATGGAAAAAAACTGTATGTATCTGTGGTGGTTGACCACATAATATTTATTAAAGTAGGTGAGCAAACATGACATGAAATTATGCTTATTTTATATTTTGGATAAAGCCCTGAATACAGTTTTGAATATAGGGATTGGATATCATGATGTGGCTTCTTGTTAACATATTGTTCAGGTTAAAAACTTCACATTGATGGCAGACAGTTAAAACAACATGCAGACTGAAGTTAACAGTAATTACAGTCAGTATAATATAAATGTTTGAGTATTCAACATAAAACTTACAAAAGATGTGGTTAGCATATGTAATATTTTGGAATGAAAATTCTGGTGGGGCCATGCAGACCAGGGAGAGAGATACTGTTAGAGATGGAGCCATCCTGAAAAGTCATATGAAGGATGTGTATGTAGAGAGGATCAAGCACTTAATGAGAAGCACACTGATCTGCTGCTTAAATACTTTGGTTTGGATACCTGGTTGCTGATGAGTCTCACGAAAGTGCATAACTTGGATCAGCTAACAGAGTTGGGGAAAATGAGTACAGATGGCGTGAGCAATGTGAAGTGGAGCTAGAATCATGAATCGTCATTATACCTACATGGAAGGAGTAGTTGAAGATCAGAGGCCTACCGAGGAAGGAGACAGCCTTTAGAAAACTTTGCATGAGGGAGCAAGGGAAAGATATACTGTATTTTTAAAATCTGTTAGGCGATTAGCAGAATTGATGATAAAATGTTAGCTAAATAATGACATAAAAAATGATACAAAATAAAGATCTATTAACATATGGCATAATTAAAAAATATATCAACTTCAAGTACTCAACACTGAAAACAGAATCGCAAATGAATATTCACAAATTTCTAGCTCTTGTTCAATGGGCAGAGTGCTAAATTGTATTATACATAAACAACCAATGTGATAATGATGATAACTACTCCAAAATATCAATATGTGCAATTATATACACAATTTAAATTGCATCACATAAATTTCTACCAACGGGTCACCTGAAGGTACTCTTGTCTTTAAGTCCCAAGGCAGAACTTAAAAGTTCAAGCTGCACTTGTGCATTCCTGAGCAAAGGTAACAGAGCACTGCAGGGTTCAAGGGCTTTCCCAAGAAAACCTAGAAACAGACTAGTGATGCCAGACACAAAGACAATATTTTACATTGAACATATCATGAAAATAAGGAAAAAATGATTATAATGAAAAAGTTTGATACACATGTTTAGTAATATGTTAAATGACTGAGACAAGCTTACTACTTATTTAATATTCGCACAGTTACACCAGGGAGTGTGTGGGGTAAGGGGGTAGTGCCCCACCTGCCCTTAATGCACAGACGCTACTGGTTAGCTTTACTGTATGTGCATTACAGTTTGAAAAATCTTTATTGCATTTCATTTATTTAAGGAAGCTTGTTAGGAGAGTGATTATGCATGTTCATTTCGTGGACTGGTTGGACTGCATCACTGGGCATATGAGAATAGATGACTGGCCTTCATTGGAGTGTACTGCATTCTGCCTCAAATGCGCCAAGAAAGTGATTCCCAGCCTTTTCTGTGCCCTACACTCTTGAAAAATGTTTGATTTATGTTCACATCCCCTACAAATGTAATGTAACATTTGAAAATGAAGTCAAATTTTAAATTTTGAACCACAAAATAAACCACATTCAGTACTACTTGTGAACAAATTGAATATAAAAAATAAGTTTTAACTCTGCATAAATTGTAAATATAAATTGAGCAATTTACCTTTAAGCATCTCAATAATCTTATAATCTATAGTTGGAGGATCAAGAAATAACTTTAGAATTAGGTTGTGGGGGTTATAATAGAACCTCCCATTCATTATGTGCTAATATATAAGCATATATTTTAACATAACTAAAAAAATACTTCTGTCAATGTAACCTAACCTCACTTACTAACAAATGGCTCCTACAGTATCTTTTTACAGTTCAAAACTTTATTTATTGGTGTAGGCAGTAAACACAATGTTTTTCCTAATATTCATTCCAGCATCAGCATTTTGAGACATTTCTAACATTATTTAGTGGTGTAAAAGATTTTTAGTGAACAGTGGTTTTTCCAGTCCTGGATTGTAGTCAGCTTCAAACGGAATTGACCCAGCTAAGATTCAGTGTGCAGATGTGGGCCACCTTTAGCTTATATTTTATTAAGTATATTAATGTAGATGCAGGGTCCCTGAGGTCAGGTCCCAAAGCTTATAGCTGTAGCAGTGCCTCCTTCACATTGGTAGGACCATTTATGTGGCTGGGCTTTTGACATCTCTCTACAACAAATGATGATTTCTTCAAGACAACATTTCTTACACAGAGATTGCAATTTTGGATGTTGCATCCATGAGGCACCTTAACCTTAAACACTTTAATCTGTCTCAGTGAAAATGAAAGCAGCTGGAATTGGGGAAATCATAGTGCATCATTTTTTTTTACATGCCACATTCAATACAATGGCTGGGCAATTTTTACTCTTAAACGTACAATGCATGGTTATACTTTACACAGGATGTTATTTTCAACTGGTTCTAACATACTATTAGACCATTTAGTGTTTTGCAGAGAACAAGCTGTTGCTCATACAGCAGTCTTAAACGCTCGTTGTGTTTCCTCAAAACCATATGTTGTTGCAACAGCTGCAACATTAATTTTGCAAGTTTATCATTCAAGCTAAACTGCTTCATTTTACTGCATTCGCTTTTAATGTTTAAAACAAGTCTACTGTATGGAAATGCTTCTTAACCTACAGTAACTGGTAAAACAACTCTGATTTTCCACCCTAAGGAATTAAATGTTAATTCCATGCTATACACTTAAGGCTCCTTCCGGCATTATGCTGGCGAGCTTTAGAGATTAGATGACATGATTCTTAAAATGGAAGATGTGTTGAGTCTTCTGCTCTCTGGGTTGTACTAGGTGATGGAGTGGATCAGCATTTAATCCAAGGAAGATATTTTCAGAGCCTGAACTTGGCAGATGCATCTTATCAAATAACAAAGCTCATCTTGTTAGTTTGTCTCTTTGGAATGTTAAGATTTAGGGTCTTTACTCCTGTGTACTGAAAGTAACAAGGCTTACAGACTTCCTTCCTATATGTAATTTTTGTGAAAATGTGTTACATTTTTGTAAGGTTCAAAATAAAGATTGATTGGTTTTTATTTTTTGAATAATTATTCTTATAATAGAAATAAAAAGTAGTCCTGTAAAAGTTAAGGACATTACAGAATATACTTAAATCACTTAATTTTTATTATATTAGTAGTAACTTTACCAGCTGCAATTTTACTATACTGATGGAAACAGCAAATTTAATTCTGCAAAAGGTGATGCTCAAATGATGTTAATTTGTTGAGAAAAAGATAATTTATTTAGATATGGGGTTCAGAGAAGCAATTCTCTAAAATTAAGCGTGTTTCAAATGAAGGCACAGTGCAGATTATTATGAGTTATATTAAATATCATGCATTATGTACTGTTGATTTTATACTTCACTGATAATTGATAGATAGACAGACAGACAGATAGATAGATAGATGTGAAAGGCACCATATAACATATACAGGGTGGTCCAGATCTAATTATGCAGATCCATATCGTCTGGATGACTTTGATTTATGTGGGGATGATTCCAGTTTGGCGCAAAGAATATTCTTCATGTTGTTAGTTCGCACACTTCTCGATGGTCCAGGATTTTTTGTGTGATTTTCTATGTAATAATCTTAGTAAGTTATAGCGTAATGAAGATTGCATAATTAGATCTGGACCACCCTATAGACATGTAGATGTGAGAGGTACTATATAATAGATAGATAAGTAGATGTGAAAGGCACTGTTTGATAGATAGATAGATAGATACTGTTGATAAAACTTCATTTGTCCCCAAGTAGTAGTTTATACTACTGTAATTTCTGTCTTTAATGAAGTTTGGGTTCAAATGTAAATTTCCAGTATTAGTGACAATTATCTAAAAAGTGTCTGTATTCTTTTTAAGAACATTTTGTTTGTTTGCAGCTTGGTGGTTCTGTGGTTAGCACTGTTACATCTCTATGGACCTAACATCTTCGGGAGCTTGTCTGTGTGAGCAAACTGTGCTTGTGTGGCATCATATTCAGTGCTGAAAATGAAGAGGATAATGGAAGTTCGATAAATTTTCAGATGTATACAGCTTTAATTTTGCTTCTAGATTGGAGGAAAGATTAAACTCTAGATGGGCAGTAAGAATTTACAGAGTTTATTGTTTTGGGATCGCTGTGAATTGTGCATTGCACTTAGCCAGAGTAAAATTTAAGATATTCTTCAGTAAATGTCATGTCATTTTCAAGCCCACTTCATTCAGACCTGGGTTGCTGGAGCCTATCCAAGCTAGTATAAAGTACAAGGTAGGAACAAATCCTGGAGAGGGCGCCAGTTCATTGCAAGGCGAAGACATACACCAGGGCCAAATTAACATTTGCTCATTCACCTATCCTGCATGTCTTTGGACAGTGGGAGAAAACTGGAGCACCCTGAGGAAACCCATGCTGGCGCGGGGTGAACTTGAAAGCTCCATGGATGGAGGACGCAGAACATGAACCCTGGTCTCCTTACTGTGAGGCAGCTGTGTTACCTCTGAACCACTGTGCTGCTCCTTCAGTAAATGACTTCATTTATTTTAAGGTCATATGTACAAAGTGTATGTTTAGGCTCGTTGTTACGTTAATTATTTATTTTTCTTACACATTACTGTTTCACCACTTAGCTGAATTTGAAAGTTATTATCTTTTATTTAACATTTACTGTATTTATTAGCCAACTAAATACTGTATAAATTCATTATAACAGAAACTATCAGTCACTAGTAAAATCCCATTTTTAATGATTTTATTTCTCAGTGTTTTGGTGTAACCTTCAAAACAGAATATTGAGCTTGCTTAAAACATGACATTTACACGCAGCTTTAGCCAGCACCATGCTGCTTGAGAAAACATAAATAACTGATTATTGTAATCTTTTAAGCTCCATAGTAATAAAGACATTTGCAACAGAACCATATGTGTGTAGCTTGCTCTTTAATCTTATGATCAGTTATGAACTATGTTAAATAATTCTTCATCCAACAATTTGATAGTCAGGGGAGAGTACAGGCATAGAAATGGTGTTTTTTTCAATTAATTACACTTAAAACACAGTATCGCTGAAATGACGGAAAATGCAAATTTTAATCATAATGGTCCAAGTACGCTTTTGCACTTTTTAAATCATATTTGCAATATCCCTGGCTTAATATTGAGGAATGAATGAAATCTGCGCTAGTGGGTCTGATTGGTTCTTTTTTCCTATAATGCATTATGAAACAGTTTGAATTAAATGCTTGATAAAGCACTCTTTTTGAATAGACTGGAAATGAAGCACAACACGAAGATAGACTGTTTGATATCATGTTTACTCCTGACCTAAAGGTGTTTATACTGTAATGCGTATCTTTAATGGCTGTATTATTTGACTATTAACAACAGTGGTTTTTATGCTTTTGGTGTTTCACTTAAAATGTGACAGAAGCTAGCACATCTGAACATTGTTTAATCTCAAGTTGTTCAAAAAAATGGTAACTAAGAGAAGAAAATTGAACTATAAATTGATAAACACTTTCCAAGAAAAAGTGGGCAATTTGCCTGAAACTCAACAATGAGGTGATATATGAGAAACAGAGAATTTCCAATTCAGAAGAGCAGTGAGTTGTTTGATAAGAAGGTCAGAGCAGGGAGTTGCTTGCATCAGGTAAGTCCTCACTGTTTGTGTGTTGAGTTGTGGGGTCAGTGCAGGTCCAAGAGTGATGCACTGTGGAATATCCAGAAGCACATTGAGAAAATGTAGCTTCTTGGAGTGTTTAAGGGATGAGGGATAGCTGCAATTGACATCCCATTCAGTTTCTATCTGATACACATGCAAGAATACATCACAGTGAAAAGAGTGGCATTTCCTATAGATAGCAGCAGAATTTGGTTAGGTACAATAATGAAGGTCAGCACCATGCAGTCCTGTCTTGAAAACCAGTCTAAAGGATGGTGGGAATTATTTGGTGTAATTTTGTGGTACAGTTTCCTTTAAAAAGGAGTAGTAGCACCAGGCTAAACAGACCCAAGATGCTTTGTGAAAACATTTGCTTTCAAGAAGAGTTTGTCATAATCACTTGAAAACTGCAGTATTTGGAAAGATAGAACTTTATTTGTCTCTAGGGGGAAATTTAGCTTCTTACAGAAGATCAATAAATAAATAAGTATACTATTATAATATGACAAACAACAAAACCCTCTCAAATATATACCAGAATGACAAAAAAGAAAAAAAAAAGAAACATCTACTTAAGTCAAGAGAACAGGAAACAGGACTGTTCATTGTGATGCCCTACTTTTGCTCACATCCATATCAGAAACGCAATCATTGAGTCTCACAAACTGTGGTCTGCCCGACAGATAGCCTATTATGCAGGACACCATAAGCTCATACACTTGCATATCTCTGAGTTTAGTCCTTAACAAGGATGGCAGGATGGTACTGAAGACACTGGAAAAATCAAAACACATAATCTTCACATTGCTGCCAGCTTTGTCCAGGTGAGAATAAGCCTTGTGGAGCAGATAGATAATTGCATCCTCCACTCCAAATTTTCTCTGATAGGCAAACTGCAGTGGTTCCAGGTCTACCACAATAGGACTCATATAGTCCAGGAGCAGTCTTTCAAAGGTCTTCATGATGTGAGAGGTAAGTGCCACTGGTCTGTAGCCATTAGGTGAAGAGATGCCTTCCTTCTTTACAACAAGACCAAGGTATGTTTTCCACACCAGCGGGACTTTTTGCAGCCTTAATGATAAACTGAACAGGTGACAGAGGACACAGCAAAGATAGTCAGCACAGGCCTTAAAAACTCAAGGACTGGCTCTATCTGTGTGTATTCTCCTCAGTTAACTCCTCACTTGTTCATTAGTTATGGACAACCCATACCGATTGTCAGAGTTGGACCTATCACTGGCCATTTCAACTGAAGAGGTAGCAGTTGTTGATGTAGCATGGATGGCTATTTTTATCTCTCAAGAAAAAACATACAAACCTTAAATTATTTTATGAGAGATCGGTAAATTAATGGTCTCCTTGCTGTTTGCACATACATTATATAGGAAAATATATCCAGTTCTTAGATGAAAATGGTAAAGCGAGGCCCTCTAGTGGTAGTTGTTGATAAAAGTACAGTACAAACCTAATCATACATGCATGGCCATGGGGATATCTCACTCCAGTTTCCACGTAGACTGGACTTTTGTTTGCATGGGCACCTGTTTTTTTTTACAGAGTGTACTCAAGCACTTCTCATAAACAAATGGCCTGTGATACCAGGTGGTTTTATGAATGAGGTTTCGGCTATGTATTTCAAGTAACAGTAAGGTAGAAAGTGCTGAAAATGATTTTCATAAGTTCATTAGGTCATTATTCTCACGTGTAAAGAGGACAGTAAAATTCTTACTTGCATGTGCTGCTAAGGGTTTGAGGAAATTCAGTAAAAGTGCAGCCCGGACTTGAATTCCGAAATTTTACTGGCAACACACTAGTGATGCATTATGAGAAATGCGTTTCATTTCTTATGATTTGAAAAGTTATACAGTAGAAATAATGTGTTACTTTTACAAATTATAATTATTTACCTACCACACAGTTAATCTTAATATTGTCTATAGACTTTAGAATATGTTAATATTATGAATAATTAAGATATTTATTTGTGCATGTAAAAAGAGTCTATTGAGTAAGAAAAATATAGTACATTAATATCCTGAAAATATGATAAATGTTGCTGGAATTGGCATATTAATCTTGTTTTGTGACTCTTGTTTTCTTACTTTCTTGTCAGTTACCTGTGCGTTCATTTTCTGTTTCTTCTTCCTGGCAAAGTTTACAGTTTTAGCCTTGCCTTAGTTCTGATGAGCTTTTCACAGGTTTGCTCATTTTATTTTTAAAAGAAACAGAAACACTAAGATGTTTTTATTTCTGCCATTTGTGGCAATTAACTTTTAACTGCACACAGTCCTATAAGTTTATAGTTGTCTCACTATCTGTAAAACAGTAATATTTGTTTTATATATTATAGGATTTCCCCATGCTGAGCGTATAACACTAATAACCAAACATAATTGTATAATTTTATATATGAAATTTGTTAATTACATTATTGCAAATGTAAAATAATAATAAATAAGCAACAGTATGAATAACATTATTAACATTATTTTTCAATTTTGGGTCCATAGGACCCTTAAACATTCATTGTTCTGTTCATAGAGATCTTTGTGCTGTGACTGGTGGGGGCACACTTGAGCTGATACCAAACCCAAAACAGACCAACAAGACTAGAAATTATATAAAAGAAAGGGAGTGAATATACAAAAAGGCAATAACAAGTCAAAGCATGGAGCAGGCTAATGATAAAAACTTGGGATAAGGTGATAAGCCTGTACCCCTCCCTACACCATTAAACAAGTCTCCTTGACAGGGTGGCTGTCTCCCTTAATTATTCTCCTGCTCATTCCTTCTATCCTCTCTGTATCTCCTTTGACATCTGTTCCTCCCACCAGGAAAGCTTTTGTTTCTTCTAATCCTGCCAACTCTAAGCACCTTCTTCTGATGATTGGAAGTGTTCTGACACAGGTGTACAGATGATTAATGGAAGGATGCATATTCAAAACAAAATGCGGGTCCGGTCAAAACCAATTTAATCAAGCTGATCTTTTGTCTAGTCAACAAATGGTAATTAAAAAATCAAAATCAAGGAACAGAAGTGAAATTCGTTAGCTGGAAAAAAACCCAACAGATTCAGTTGCAAAGAGTTGTCACAATATCATCAAACCTGAACAAATTAGCAAATGTCAGATGCAAACTCTACAACCACACAGTGCCACACATTACATGCTTCCTGTTGACCTTACCTAACAACTGTTTCGTAACCAAGATATCAAAGAGCACAAAATAGCAGCACCCATAACAAAAGCAAAATAGTGCCACAGGAAAAGTAATTTAATTTGGACCTAGAGAAAACACTACAAATTGAAATAAAAATGTCTAAAACCTTGACCTTAACAAACAAAACATATGTTTACACTTAAGGATAAGAATTGGAAAATGTCTATACTACAGAAAAAATAAAAAACACAACAAAAATCATAAGTGGAAGGGCCTTTGGATCTTGCTGTGGGAAAGCCATCCCTGCAGCTGTGGCTTCCAGCCCCCACTTAAAGGGCAAGATCAATGCTAGGCTATTGCATCATATGCGGTAGCAGGACTCTATTGACAAACTAAATGACCTCTCTGCTTCCACTTATTTGTGTGGGAGTTTCATGAATTTTCCCTATAATAGTGTATTGTGCCCAAGGAGACACTGAGCCCTGGACATCACTAATATGATAGTCATCATTACTCCTGCCTGTAACACTTCACTTATCTTGGAGTTGCAATCACTACCTGTGCCCCTACTGTAATGTGTGTACTGCAATACTCAAGTGATTACTTCTATTAATGCATGTTACAATTATGCAATTTTTCTTTTAAAGACTAGTAGTTGCATAGACTATATGGGTATCATAAAAAAGACAGGTTACAAAATACAGAGTGGAAAAAACTGTGGATATGTAAATCAATGCAAATTTCAATGAATTAAGGAACCAGGTAGAACTGGCAATTCAGATTAACTGAATTTGAGATCTGCTATGTTTAAGTTGCTTTAATCCTCAAAGACATTATTTTGAACACTGTTGACATAAAGAGCACGGAAAGATGGCTAAACAAATGTGGTGAAGCACACTGTGATCAGTTAAGGTGAAGTGCCTGTGTAACTCATAACTTTTTTGTCTTTGTTTTTTATACAGCAATTGCTGACCAAAGTTCTATACAATGAACAAAGTAGAACACATACAGTAACCATTAAGCAAGATGTAGAAACCACAAAAATATAAGATCAATTAAAAAAATACAATATTAACAGTAGAACAAATCTCATACTGAAGTAAAAGCAAGTGAACAAAAATAAGGTTTAATCTGTAATTTAAAATTCACAACATGAAAGGATAGGGAATCCCAAAGTCTAGGGGCAACCACTGAAAAAGCACGGTCTCACCTATCCTTCAGACTAGAGCTTGGTACAACCAGAATTAACTGGTCTGAGGATCTACGTGATCTAGACAGCCTGTGAAAGTGTGAAAGATCTGTGAGATATGGTGGTGCTAGCCTAGTTAAGAATTTAAAGACAAATAGCAGAACCTTATAATCAGTTCTAATCCTAATTGGAAGGCAATGCAAAGAGGCTAGTATTGGTGGTATATGTTCATAAGTGCGTTTGTCTGTTAACAGGCAGAAAGCAGCATTCTGGACCATCTGCAAGCAGGAGAGAGATAGGTACCTGACTAACTCCTTTGTATAGTGAATAACAGTAGTGATGCTGAAATGATGTAAAAGCCTCTTACTTTATCTAAATTGTAGTTAAAAACTGATGAAAAATAGCTTTAAAAACCAAATGTATTTTCTTATCAAATTTTAAAGCATTATCAAAAATCACACCTAGATTCTGTACATGCAGTATTATGTAAGGAGTCAGAGGATCAGGATCCATAGAGTCAATGAGATGTTACCAATGATGCTGTGATCTCGCGGAATCAATGGAGGCTCTGATTGGGGCTCTTGAGAGACTGAATGAGGAGTCTGAGTGTCTGGGCTTGCGAGTGTCCTGGATAAAAACCAAGATCTAGGCCTTTAATGACCTTTTGGGCACAACCATCAGCAGTGTGTCTGTCTGCGCAGTGAGTGTTGGCCACGTCGAGAGGTTTACTTACCTCAGCAGCAACTTTAATTTCTCTGGTGTCTCTTCCTATGAAGTCAGTAGTCACATTGGGAGAGCATTGGGGGGTCATGAGGTTGCTGGAAAGGGTTGTGATTCATTTCCAATATCTTTGCAAAAGGATGAAGGTCCAAGTCTTTAGAGTCCTTTTGTTTCCTGTTTTGCTATATGGTTGCAAGACATTGGCTGTCCAGTGACCTGAGGCAAAGACTAGACTCCTTTGATACTGTGTCTCTTCAGGGAATCGTTGGGTATCTCTGGTTTGAGTTGCATTACTTGCATTGTGAGGGAGCGTCAGTTATGGCATTACGGCCATGTGGTGCAATTCCCCGAGGGTGTTCCAGCTCGCAGGATCCTCATTATTGAAAACCCAAGCAGCAGGAGCGGGCCAAGGTGATGCCCACGTAATACTTGGCTATGGCAGATAAATGGTCATTTCCGGAGGGTGGGACCGGACTGAGTGTCTGCCAGGGGGGGGTGCCAACCGGGATCCCAAGCTGTTTCATCGTGTGATGGATGCGTCAATGTGCTGTTACCAGTGCATGCTCCCCAACCTGACCTGACCTGACATGAAAGACATTAAAGCCTTGATGTCCTCAATACAGTTTAATTTTTTTAATAGATTTACTATTATGTTTTAGGGGCATATACATGTAGTTAAATATCATCCACATAGCAATATGTTTGTATTGTTTAACCAATATGCTGACATAATCTTATTTTAAATGGCATGCTCCACAATTGATTGTAGAACTGCTACTTGATCAAACCCAAAGACCAGCTCCAGTTCTTTGAGAATAGCTCTTGGCTTCACACATAACACCATATACTTGCTAGAAACCAAATGCTATTCTCTAAATGAAGTCAATCACTTGTTTGGCAGGCTTTTTTATTTCAGTAAAGGATTGTATGTGATTTCAAGCCTATCTCCACAGCATGGGGCTCAAAACAGCAGCCTCATCCAGATGGCATAACGATCTTGCTCATGCATCAAATCGTTGCTTTCTCTGTGTTTAAATGTGACCATAGCTTCCAGAAGTTACAAATATCTTTCTTATGACCAATCAAAGGAAACAGAAAGTAAATTGTGCATTATGCAACTGAATTGTCATAACATTTGAGAAAATAAGATAGAACATACTACATGTTTGGTTTCTCTGCAATTACAACCATGTAACCATAGAGACAGCCATACATTTGCACATTTAATATGAAAAAAGTTCCTAAGTAATCACAAATAACAAACAAAGTTTTTGCTTACCGGTTTGAAACAGACTGTTGTGCCCTCCTGCTGCAGTGAGTTTATTTTTACTTCATTCAGTTAATTGTGCAGAAAAAAATCATGTATTTGTAAAACCAACTTGTCATAAGGTTTGAAAAAATAAAGTTAAATAAAACAGCTCTACGGCTGTTCCAACAATGTAACCATAGCGACTAAGAAGAATGCATTACTCCACTAATTCCAGGACTGCGGGGAGCAAGCTATGAAGAAATTTCGAAAGATTTAAATCTTTTCATTTTAAGAAAAGAGAGATTAGGAATTGACATAATAGAAGTATATACAGTAGAATTGTAAATAGTTTATGTAGGGAGAATACAAACTGTTACGTTAAAATGAAGAAATTTGGGACATACAATTGATATATGAGCCATGTAAAGAAGTACAGTATCTCTTCACTTGGGGAACTACAGTTCCATGGTTTAAATTAGGATGCAGCGTTGTTGAAAGCAGCACTAAGGCGAATTCAATGCTTGACCCATCAATGCAGAATTTCAGAAATGATAGGTGTATAAAATAGTGTAAGCCATGCTGGGCTGAATTGCCTGTTCAAATTTTAATGTTGTTGTTTTCAAGTGTAGGGTAAAAAACAAAATTAGTCTAATGATAATCTTCATTAGTGGTGTTACTGTGTCTAACTGATAAAAGCTGTATTTTTATTTAGCTTAATGATCACTTTTCGGACAGGTACATAGCATAGAGAGAAATACTGAAATATTGTTGTATTTAATCTGGTTTGCATGTTGTCTTTGAAATTGTACATTCCTTATGGTCAAGTCAGTCTGATTTTTCAGTGGCTAAATCCTGAAGTGGCAATAAATGGTACATCACTGGACATCACTGATATCAACAACCTATGGCTAGAGATCTGTCAGGCTAGGATCATGATGGGTTAATGATAGGTGGGAAGAGGAGCCAGAGAGCTGAGTGTCTGAAGAACTGATAGTGCTGGTATGGACTGTGATTGGCTGGGATGTCCGAATGGATAAACCAAATTCATAAGAAAGACAAACACAGAATTTAGTCTATGATAGAGCCACACTAACACAAACAATGCCAGTTTTGAATTAGCATTCAGCACACGTCACTGGAATATGGGAGGCACAACTGGGTTCCTAGTGGAAAACTAGTACAGACACAGGTAGATAATGCAGAGTCAACACAGAAGACTGGGTATGGGTTTAAAATTTAGGACAATGGATCCTTGAGGCAGCAGCACTAATTATTGTGTCCACAGTGTTAATTAAACTTCCAAAGGAAATCCACAGAGGGAGAAGCTTATACGGATTTCAGATGGAAGTAACAACAGGAATAGCTGATGGAGCCTGCTGCTTGCTCAATTCTATGATTAAAGTTTCATATTTTTAACTCCATCTCTTTAATTATTTTCAGTAAAAGAGAAAGGAGGAATGAAGACAATGCAGTTAAATTGATTGCCATAAAGCACACCTTAAAAACTTTTAACGATTTTTGAAATGTGATACTTAGAGCACTGCACTATTTCAGATTTCATTTTTCTCAAAAAGAGTTTGTGGAGTAATTTCATCTCTAGTGCAAATTTTGGGATCAAAAAGAAGCTCACTTTTGATCATAAAGACTGAACTTTTGTTAACTGTGGTCATATTGTCAGAAAGAAGTGTGCCTGTAAGACATATTTTATGCCCTATATTTCTGAGTAGCTACTGTCTAGGTGAACACTAGCTAGTCAAGGTGGTGTATTTGTTTTTGTTTAGTATGAATGCAATATTATCACATAAGCAGTTAGCTTTGGGAGACGATTGTACTGCAAGTAAGATGATGATGTCCAGTATTTTATTAAGTAATTAAATACTGTACTTTAGAACTGAAAGTGTCTTTAAAATATTTGCTAAGTTACATGCAGGAGATCTTAAATGTGGATTTATTAAATGGATGGGTGAATTGATCAGTAATCTTATATTGATGGAAAGGTCATATTTTAAAATATACTTTCTTAAAAGTTTAGCAAAGAATGTGGCACAGTTGAATACCCATTAATCACTTATTGATAATTCTGGTGTTTTGAATGCAGCTAGTTTTTCATAACAGGTATCCTTACAATTCTCCTAGCTATAGCAAGTTCAGCTATCATTCTGACTCTTAGGTAAGGTTATTATTTTAGATAAAGAAGACAGACATTTTCAGTTTAGGTTGTTATACATGTTGATCATGGCGTGGCATTGCATGTTGCTTAGTGCTTGCAAGAAAGCAGGGGGAGATCTACTATTGAGATCATTCTGGGTGCACGCCTAATGGCCTATGAAAGCAAGGGGTTGGTCAATGAAACAATGAGTATCTGTGCAGTAAAATGAGCAAGGGAGGGTCTCACACTTTATGAAATGATGATGTGTGTCCATGCTCTAAAAGAATTAAGCGTACCCGGGTGGGATTTGATAATCAAGTCTGATGCCAAAATGTAAGAGTGAGAAATACCGAGCTTCAGTAAATGGCCTGGCGTCCACATGCTGCATTGTTAAAAGTATGATCAACTCACTGTTAAGGAGGTAAGCCACTCAGGGGCCTGTAGGGGTTTTAATCCCTTACAAGTAAGATGTTCACTGTATTCTGTGATAATACTGACCTCATAAACCTGTTGAATATTGGAAGTTCATCCAGTGGCCTACATTTTGTAAATTGGAGATGTAGAAATGTAAGCTTTCATTACATTTTATTATTATTATTGCGTAAAACAAAGCTCAAGTTTGTAATCCACTCCGCAACCAGTCCTGACCTTGAATATTTGTACTTTTTTGGTCAATCACATCTTTTAAGTTTCTTGCTGACTGGTATGGTTGGGAATGTCAGCTGTCATTACTCATCTTTATCAAGGTAGGAGTCGGCATTGTATTCTCTAAATTGCCTATTTGAGTAACATTTTTGCATTCCATTTATAGATGACTTTTAATATCCCTTATTTTACTCAGCTCTTTAATAATTATTTGAACCTCACTCAGTCACCTCCTTTCCTCAATGAATTTTCTTGCTCCAATCCACTTAAACTTGTACTGCCTATCTCCTGTAAAAAGGATTATTTTCACATACACTGTCTCTTACATGAAATGTATCCAGTGTACTGTCGAGAATCCTGCACTGTACTGTGCAGAATTTAAATGCTGTGCTCAGGAAATGGATTAATTGCCTTACAGTATATTTTTATAATTATCATATGAATATATGGAAGACCCTGGATAATAATTAGAAATTTGTAGAAAAAAAATTAGCTAAATTAAAGCTGTGATGATAGATGATTCTTTTAAGGACATCGTTGTAATGAGCTTTACATTCCCAGAAGTCAACCAGTGAAAGCCTTCTTTTTAAACTCATTGCTACTCTAAAGAGAAATAAATGTAATTGTCTTATTATTGTTTAATTATATTAACCTGTGTGCCATCTTTGTGTCTTTTGTTCTCTCTCAGTGTATCTGGGTTTCATTTTGGCATTGCTGTCTCCACTCATATTACAAAGACATGCTGTTTCTTAGATCGGTGACAATATAAGATATGGTCAGTTGGCTCGCATTGCTACTAAGGTTATTCCCATTCCTCATAAGCATAACAGCTTCTTTTGACTGTGCTCCAGAAGAAGTGAGTTCAGAATATGGATGGATAGAGAACATTGAATTAGAACATTAGATTAATTTGATGAGACCAGGACATTCAGTCCAGCAACACTGCCAGTTCTTTTGTCATGATTTTGGATTCTTGTTCTGCCAGATGCAAAGAGATTGTGGTAGAAGTGGGAACAGTTCTTCCGAATTTTATAGGCTTTGCAAATACTACACTTAATAAATATGTTTTTAATGGAGGGCAGAGAAGTCCCTATAATCTTTCCTGCTTTGTACACTACAACAGGTAGTGTTCCCAAAAGTTCCCAAACCAGACAGCAGTGCAGCTGGTCAGAATGCTCTTGAGGTTACCCCTGTAGAATGGAAGTGGAGATGCTGCTGCACTTTCTTCACTGTTTAGGTGGCATTAATTAACCAAGTAAGGTCAACTGCCAGGTCCACACAAAGGAAATTGGTACTCTTGACCAATTCCACCATAGATCCCTTGATGTTAATTCAGGTGTGAGCAGCATTGGCCTTCCTGAAGATGACAAAATTTCAAATGAAAAATTGAAATGAATAAAGTTTCAAATTCATCTACTGACAGTACATGACAATGACACAGCTTCAGCTGCCTGTGCTCCACTTGGAAAAACAAAAGAAATGTAATCAATTGTATCTCTCAAGTGTTATAAGTTGCCTTGGATAAAGATGTCAGCAATGCAATTATTAATAACTTTAGCCTTATTATGGCTTAGTTATTAGATACTTTCTGACACCCATTTTTGACTTTTTATTACTGTTTCTTCTGTCTTCTGGTCCAGTTCTAATCCTTTTTGGCCTGCCAGTTCTATCAGAGAGAACACATATTCAATCCTGTTACCTAGGTAATGATTTTAACTTCTCAAAATGCGATCCCGGTGTACACAATTTATCACTGTTGCTCATTGTAATTTATATAACAATTCATTAATAACAATGTATGCAATAATATAACAATTAATTAATAACAATTAATAAATCTGCACATCGAGCCTTCCATTTTCTAACTCACTTATAGAGTACAAAGTCTTAAAGTCATTGCCAATTCACTGTAGCACTATCTACAAGACAGGATCTACAGGGCATCACTTTGATTGATCAGTCAGCTGATTATTTGGAAAAAAATGAGTGAATGTAAAAGCAAGGATGATCACTTTTTTAATGATTTTTAAGGGGAAACTTTTTTTCTGAAAAACCTTTTGGAGTTAAAACAATTCTAGCACCAAATTTGTGAAAGAAGCTACAGTATCTTGGAACAGCTCATACTTGATTGTGACTTGAAATATATTAAATACAGCATGTTTATATTTGAAAATCTTGACTTTATTCAGACTTATTAGTCAATTATAAAATGTATGCCAATTTTTGATAATATTAAGGATAATTACCTGCTTAAAATTAACATTATTAAATGTTACAAATGTAATTTTTATCAACACATTTATTGACATTAAATTTTAGCATTATTTCATCCAGTTTTTAGTTTTAGGTTTTGCTTATTATTTTATACATTAGATGAGATATTGGAAAAACAGAGCATTCTTTAATTTAGACTGAAATTTTATCTTGGAACATTTTCTGTAATATGTTGATAGACATTATAATTACTATACACACAGTTTTGAAATGAAATGGAAATCTAAAATTTGATATTTGGCACATCAGCAGCAATTCTTCATTTATACATTACTCATTCAGGCTTTAACTTTCTTACAATAGCAGCTTTACTGTTGATGTCTATGTCATTACATTGACATAAAAATGAAATTGTTCCAAAGCAATAAAAAGGTTAGACAGAAAAGAATACATGCAAAAGTACCATTAATTGAAACACAATGTTAGATGAGTGGAATCCAATGACAGTACTGAAATATTGCATACTGCTGTGGTCAAGACAGCAATTTTTATAATAATCAAATCAATTATAATCATGTCAGGGCTGATCAAGTTAAGATCTTTAGCGAGCTGCTGAACTAATTCTACGCACATCTGTACCAATTACAAATGCTCCAAAAGCAATTTATTATTGAGAAAATGTCTAAATGGCAGGAGCGAGAAAGACGTGTCAAGAAACAAAAGGGGTGTCTTCTGACTGACTTTAATATAAGTAGCAGTACAGGAAAGAATTACAGAAACTGGGAACCATCAAGCTGCACCAGCAAACTTGTGTATTAATTGATTAGTAGCTTAATCTTAGCCCCTACTTTAAGACATAAAATGCATTTTATTTCTTTTTGTTGTTTTAGATTCATTTTAGGTTATTGGTATATTGAAGCAATGTCATTTTTAAATTCCCCAAATAAAACAGATTTTATTATTTATTTAATTTTCTCTGATACTGTTGCAATTTGCTTTGAAAACTGTTTAGAAAGTGATTGCATAAAGTATTGAATAAGCGTGGGTACAAACATCACTTTAATGCTCTGGGTGCATTTCTAGTCTTATGGTCACTGTATATTATAGATGTTGTGTAATGGCAACACAAACGTGTAGGAAGGGGTTTAAGATTTCACTGGACCTTCACTGGCTAGCAACAAAATGGTCTTACCATTGGCAGCCAGCTCCCTGCTACCACAGGCAGGCAATGGCCTATACAGGCCCACAAATGGAAAGCTGCCTTTAAAAGGTCAAAATATGCTTCAAATGTTCGTAATACACAAGAACACTTCTCTAGGGAGATGAACCGTGATGAGACAATGAAGCCATGTGAATCAAAGTATCCTTATAAATAAAGAATTTAATCAAAAAAATCACAGACAAACAGGAAAAGCAGAAAAATAAGGCAAAGGGATTTTGCATAAAGAAGCAAACCAAAGCTAACAAGTCCCATTGCAAAATCAAGTAATCAGTATCCAAAAACAGAAGAGAAGAATCCAGAACCAGAAATATCTTAAGAAAAACAGTAGTCAAGAAACTAAAACAACAATCAATGGATCACTGCTGCGACCCAATCTCCGACCTCAGTAAAACGGCAGAGGGAGGACCCAGCAACACTGAAGTCAGAGTGGCCCAACTTCCTTGGATTTTACCAGCAAAATGCTAGAAATGGCGGAACATTTAAAGACATAGTACATTAATATGTACAAAGTAATCTATACTAATAAAAGGCAAAGCCCTCACTGACTGACTGACTGACTGACTAACTCACTCACTCACTCACT
>JANRMT010062856.1:114393186-114435758 GCA_026402145.1 Polypterus bichir lapradei
AAAGTCAGAGGACGTTTCTTTTTTTGCTGAGTATATATATAGATATAGATATAGATATAGATATAGATATCAATGACAAAACAATTACATTAACAATCATGTTATGTTATTTTTAAAATTTTTCCTTTTCTTTTTCGTACCTTCTTTAACACACTACTTCTCCGCTGCGAAGCGCGGGTATTCTGCTAGTAATACATAAACATAACACAAATCAAATGAAAGCATTAAAAATAATAATTCAAAATAATCAAAACAGTAATGAAATAGAAAATACACATAATCCTGGGAATAATCCCAGGCTGAAACATGACACTGGGGTATTACATTGCTTTCACAGAATCAAAATAATAGCCATGCACACAACATTTGCCACCCTTGACTGTCTTTAAAATAATATAATACAAATATATTTCTAAAGCATTATTTTTAAGTGCAAAATAATTGTATCTCAGGTTACATTTACATTTAATTAGTTAATGCTTTCATCTAATGCAGCTTGGAATATTACTATTATTAATTTAAAGTACATTATCAAAATAGTCACACAGTGTGATAAATATGGAGGAACTTTCACATACAAAAAAAAATAGATCAAAATATGGAAGTCTGAAGCCAGATAAGAAGACTGAACATTATCCATGGGAGTTAAGTGCCTGATATAACAGAGGGAAGAGGTGCGCTCATGGCACCTACAATGATGCAAAGAGAAAAAAACAAACAGAAAAAAAGGTTAGTTTATTATATTATACTAGCCATGGTAACAGAAAGGTAACAGAATAATTAGAAAAAATTGCTATCTCTTGCTGTACGTTCACCTTCAGCGGCTTTTCCCTGTATTTGCGTGCGTCTGAACGTTTTTTCACCTGCGCCCCTCTGTTGCGCACGTTACTGTAAAACCTCTTACTCAGACTCGTGGTGCGTTTCTCGCCTTCAGTTCAGTTATATACTTTCTGTTTTTGAAGGTGCTGCTGTCAGCGTGTCTCTTACGCTGTTACTAATATCTCTTCACCAGTGCTCCCTCTCTTGAGTGAATTCCTGTAAAGCCTCCTTCTCAGACTCTGCCATTTTGAGGTGAATTTCATGCCTCCAGTCTGCTTTTATGCTTGCTGTCATTAAAGGCGACCCTGTCAACATGTGTGTTTTACACTCACACTCCCTCTTTAAATTATCACACAATGCCAAACTGATCAATCAGATTGCTCAGATTGTCTAGGTATACAGACTTTAGTGTTTTATTATATAGTAGAAAATGTTAGTATATTTTGGTTTTGTCATTGTGCTGGTTAGCCTGTGACTAAAACCTTCATGCCAACTCCAGACTCAATCTGCATTCTAGCTTGAGGCATTTTCAAACTCTTTCCTTGGGCACTTTTGGGCTCTACCAGTGTTGAAGGAAACCTAAGTTAAAACCCTCTCATAGAGGCTGCTGGTGTTCTGAACCTTCAGTAGCCCTTAAAGGTTCTGGTCTCTCAGATAGCTCTTCAGCAGTCCACTCTTAAAAGGACAGCATATTCTATTCACATTTTAGCTAAGAGGTCTTCTTGTGGCCTCCTTTCAGACATTCATTGTGCATTTTTGATTGTAAGCTGACAATTCAGTCATTCCTTTTACAAATGGACATCCTTTGTGCCACCTAGCGGTAAAAGATGTATTCTCTTTGGCCAGCTCTCCTTTGCCTTTGTCTCACTTTGAAATTAAAATTGAGCTATTCATAAAAATTGAAAAACTGACCGACATTTAATTTTCTATGTGAAATATTTTATGCTTCCACCTTGCAAAGGCTTTGACTATTACCCTTTTGAGGAAGTCGTGCCTGACAGGATATAACTGCCCCAGCATCACCTTCCTTACACAGCTTCCTTATACAGAACCTCTTTCTTTGCTGGTTTGTAACAGTGGTACCCCATGGTACTACTCCTATATTGTGGCATCCTGACATTGCCCATTCCCTGGGCTCAATCTAACTCTGTAACATTTGCAGCAAGCAGGTGTGTTTTTGCTGACTTCCTGATACTGGTAGTGGTCATGTACTACAAAAATCTTGTGTCATTAGTAGCTGATTCTGTGGTAATGAACTGATTTCTTTTTTGAACCTCGCTTTTTGTTTGGTTTTGATGTGCTAGAAAAAAAATTAGATATAATGAACACTGCTTTGGGATGAAATTTTGGCCTGTCACATACAGTATAGCAGAGGTTGCTGATGTGGAGAACATTACTGTGCTAACCTATTCAATGATGGCAATACAATTTTTATTCTTTATTTAATTATTTAACTGAAGTGTTAAGTCAAATGAACACAATAAAAAGCCTTTGCACTTGATAATGACAATCAACCTTAGCTAACTGTAATGTTGAGAATTAAACTGCATACAAAAAGATGGCAGAGCATTTACATGGGTCAGTGAGACAGTGAAAACATTGCAGACCATGATTAGGATGTGAATATGGTGCTGAAGCACCCACACAAAAGTAGTATGTTAGGCATCAAAACAGATGATTTTACACCCAGACATTTTTGGTGAAATGAATAACCTTTGTTCTAATAATCTTGACCCCTCTGCCTTTGAAAATTTTAGACCCATCTCTAACCTGCCCTTCTTAAGTAAAATTCTAGAGAAGGCAGTCATTATGCAGTTAAATGACCACCTCAATAAACATGCTATTCTTGATAAATTTCAGTCAGGTTTCAGAACAAATCACAGCACAGAAACTGCACTCGTTAAGGTAGTAAATGACTTGCGGGTAAATGCAGACAGAGGCCATTTATCTGTTCTCATCCTCTTAGATCTGAGTGCCGCATTTGACACCATTGATCACAATATTCTAAGAAATCGCCTTAGTCAATGGGTGGGCCTCTCTGGCAGTGTCTTAAATTGGTTTGAATCCTACCTGGCAGGTAGGAAATTCTTTGTGAGTTGTGGTAATCACATCTCAAAGACACATGATATCCGATATGGTGTTCCACAAGGCTCTATCCTGGGTCCGCTGCTGTTCTCAATCTATATGCTTCCATTAGGTCAGATTATCTC
The DNA here is from genome assembly GCA_026402145.1 of Polypterus bichir lapradei. NCBI lineage: Eukaryota > Metazoa > Chordata > Cladistia > Polypteriformes > Polypteridae > Polypterus > Polypterus bichir. The sequence goes on from JANRMT010062856.1 coordinate 114,396,216, forward strand.
AGGTTACAACGTGAGCTACCACAGCTATGCTGATGACACACAGCTGTACTTATCAATAGCACCTGATGACTCCGACTCTCTCGATTCACTAACACAATGTCTTACTGGTATTGCTGAATGGATGAATAGTAATTTTCTCAAACTAAATAAAGAGAAAACTGAAATTTTAGTGATTGGCAATAATGGATTCAATGAGGTTATCAGAAATAAACTTGATGCATTAGGATTAAAAGTTAAGACGGAAGTAAAAAACTTAGGGGTAACTGTTGACTGTAATCTGAATTTTAAATCGCATATTCATCAGACCACTAGGACAGCATTTTTTCACTTAAGAAACATAGCCAAAGTTAGAACTCTTATATCATTGAAAGATGCTGAGAAATTAATTCACGCTTTTGTTTTCAGTAGACTAGATTACTGTAACGCACTCTTCTCAGGACTACCTAAAAAAGACATAAATCACTTGCAACGAGTGCAGAATGCAGCTGCTAGAATCCTAATTAGGAAAAGAAAATCCGAGCACATTTCTCCAGTTTTGATGTCACTACACTGGTTGCCTGTGTCATTCAGGATTGACTTTAAAATATTGCTTATGGTTTATAAAGCCTTAAATAATCTCGCTCCATCTTATATATCGGAATGTCTGACACGTTATATTCCAAATCGTAACCTTAGATCCTGAAATGAGTGTCTCCTTATAATTCCAAAAGCTAAACTTAAAAGAAGTGGTGAGGCGGCCTTCTGCTGTTATGCACCTAAAATCTGGAATAGCCTGCCAATAGGAATTCGCCAGGCAAATACAGTGGAGCACTTTAAAACACTGCTGAAAACACATTACTTTAACATGGCCTTTTTATAACTTCACTTTAACAATACTGATACTCTGTATGTTCAATTCATCATAATAACTATTCATAGTGGCTCCAAAATCCGTACTGACCCCTACTCTCTCTTCTGTTTCTTTTTCCTGTTTCTTTGTGGTGGCGGCCTGCGCCACCACCACCTACTCAAAGCTTCATGATGCTCCAACATTGATGGACTGAAAGCCAGAAGTCTACGTGACCATCATCATCAAGTCCTTCCATGAAAACCCTAAATACAAAGAGGACTTTTTGATTTATGTTAGGTAGATTGCCCAGAGGGGACTGGGCGGTCTCTTGGTCTGGAATCCCTACAGATTTTTTTTTTTTTTCTCCAGCCTCTGGAGTTTTTTCTTGTTTTTTGTGTCCACCCTGGCCATCGGACCTTACTTATTCTATGTTAATTAATGTTGACTTATGTTTATTTTTTATTGTGTCTTCTATTTTTCTGTTCTTCATTTTGTAAAGCACTTTGAGCTACATTTTTTTGTATGAAAATGTGCTATATAAATAAATGTTGTTGTTGTTGTAGTAAATGTAATAAGAATGGACACTATTTTCCTCAAGACCTGAGTGGTGCAGCGCAGTAGTTATTTTTATTTATATTCAGTTTCAAGATTAAATGGTCATCTTCCCGATTGTATTGATGAATGACCTGGCAGGCTGCATCATGCAGTCTGTGCTATTTGGGCATACTCATCCATAGGCAGAGGGACTCTGTCACAAGCCACATGTCTTGGTTTGTCCTAGGTTTCTTTTCATTTGTTACTTCTGGTTAATTATTAGTTAGTCCAGATGTCGCTTAACTATTTATATAACAAGATCAAACTAACCGAAGAAAAATCTGAGCACATCTGAGTATTTCAATCAAAAACCAATTAATGATATATATCTGTTGTACAAAGCATGATATTTAGTTGCACATATGCAAGGTGAAAATATAGAAGAGGTCAAATCTTGGTGTGCGTTGAAAATGAATGAAATGCTGAAAGTGGTGGCTCTGAGGCTAAGGATCTGTGCCGGTATCCAGAAGGTTGCTGGCTTGAATCCCTGTCACTGCCAAAAGAGTTCCTACTCTGCTGGGCCCTTGAGCAAGACCCTTAATCTGTAATTGCTCCAGGGGTGCTGTACAATGGCTGACCCTGCACTCTGACCCCAAGGGGTATGCAAAAACTAACAAATTCCTAATACAAGAAATTGTATAAGGAGAAATAAAGAACAAAAAAAAACCTTGCATATTTCTGTTGCACCTACATTTAATTCTTTAGAATTCTTATTAAAGAATAAAAGTATTTCATTTGACAACAGACGGATTTCTGTAGATATTTAAAAAGTCATGTCATTGGAGTCATTTGGGGTGTTTGTAGTTTGGCAATGCCTTAAAGGGCAACATCCGAGACCTTACCATCGGTCCACCATTACACACGTACATGCTCAGACAACAAGTGATCTTATAGAATGTCTTTAGGGGTTTGGAAGAAGCAGGAGTTCCTTCAAACAGTTTAGTTTGGGGATGTCTACTTTACTTAAAACGGCAACTAGAAGCCATTCTGCTATTGTAGCAAGCCACTATTGACCATAAATATAGCCCAGATTTGTGAGTATAATTAAAAACTCTAATTCTAGTATAAAAGTATTCTATCTACTATACAGTGTGTGGTTCCAGGGCAGTTAGTCTGCCAAGGTGTGCACATTGCCCCCTCCAAAGGACACTCTTTCTAATGGAGTATTTTACCATCTACATGCAGCCACAGATGACTCTACTTTTCCATTATAGTTGCATCACTTCTTGCTTAATGCATTCACCACTGACATGTATTCATTGGTCATGGCCCAGTAATTAATTAACTTAAAGATTTGTTCATGTGTCGACATCTAAATTTAAGTGTGACTGTTCATGACAATTGCACTTTAAAAAAAGATTTTTCATGACATAATTAATACCCCTAAGGCAAAACAAACAATTCTATATTGCTAATAAAGTAGTGTTGCTAAAGAATAAATAGGAACCCAGTGATTTGGGCCAGGAAAAAGAAAATATATCGAACAATGTCCGTTTAGTTTTATAAAGCAAAGCAATAGCACTTTTAGTGTTGAAGGAGACTCTTGATTTGAGTCTGAAATCAGATACATCAGCTGGGAAGGAATTATTTGTCATTTGGCTAAAACAATATTCTTGTACAAACCTGAAGAATATTGTTTGTGTTACCTTTATACAAACAATCCAATCATGTTTTGAACTTGTCTGCTCCATTATAGTGGAAGTCTTTGGGGGAAAAATTCAAGCTCAAGCCATGCTCTGCCATGAAGAACATTTTTTTGGTAAACGCTCATCATTATTATGTAGTGCCACATGTTTTTTGAGTTGAAGCTTTTTCGTTTTTAGTATTCTATTTGATTGCCCTGAATATGCATGCTACAAAGAAAGTTTATAATTAAACAAACCCAAGTTGAATTTTTCTGAAGTATTAGCATGTGAAGAAAATAATAACCACTCTGCAGCTTTAGAGCATATTAAAAAAGTGCTTAGTGCTTTTCAAATTGTACTTTTTAGATTACAAAAGTTAAAAACTATCTCTATCTATCTATCTATCTATCTATCTATCTATCTATCTATCTATCTATCTATCTATCTATCTATCTATCTATCTATTAGTGTCTAAACGTGGGTTTAGATGTTGGAAATTGTATTCTGCTAATACGCATGAATTCTATGACAATGCAGCAGAAGAGTACAATCAGAGGAGTGCATGTGATATTAATTGTCTTGATTTCCAAAAATGTTTTCTTAAGGTAACACATAGGGCTATGTAATTAATTGTCATTAAAATGTAGTTTACAAAAGTTATTATCACAATGTTAGGCACTTTATTTTTCCACAACTTCTTCTGAATGTTAAATAAAATCCACATAATCTCCAGTGCTCTTTTTAAGCAGGTCTACATCGATTCTGGCCGTGTACCCTGATGGTGTTGAGCTTGAATAAAACCAGAGCAAGAATTAGAAGAGGAGGAGTATAGAGCAGGTAGGGTTAGCGCTGCTGTTTGCAAATGGTTTGAATTTCCCAGGGTGATAATTCAAGCAATACAGCATCTAAAGATAAAACATATTACTGCATATGAAAAGACTGTCCTGGCATGTGCAGCATCTGCAGAATGTGTCCCTGCAAAGCAAAGTTTCATAAAATGTTTGCTGTTCTGCTGCAAAGCATATGAGTAGAAAAGCACCAGAATGGGGCCTGTGGGGCTTTGTGAAATCAACAGCTGCACTGACTCCGGTATTGCAAAACACACTTTAGTCTACTTAACTTGGGCCCTGAAAATCCTTGTACTTTGTCAATGCTCAGATAACTGCGTTAACTAGTAATTCACATCACACCAGAAGTGAGATGTCTGCACGACATGCAAGTCCTCATTCATCTAATTCACAAGTGCTCTCAGTTACTTAAATGTTACAAGCAAGAATAAATACAGCATCCTTAGTATTTATTTCTTTCAGTGTTTGTGTATCATTTATTGTTTAAACTCCCTTACTAGCCATTTAATTTTCATTTCGAGTTTTGATTATCTCAGCAGTTGAATTGAGCTTTTTAATGACCCTGAGAAAGTCTATCCTAAACGATTGAGTTATGGTATTATGTTGTCTCGTCCCATTTAGTGTTCTGTTTTTCCTTGTGTATTTTCCATATTTTGTGTATTGGATGCCTGTAAACATGTGGAATCGACTTTTGATTTGTCACCTTGATGTCACACAGCATGACCTCCATGACCACAACCTCAGCAATAGGCTGTCATGTCATTGTAGTGGAGTAACCAAATTGTGGTGCCAATGACCATACAAAAAAAAAAAAAAAAACTAAAGTAGAAAAAGAAATAAGTGTTTCAAGACAAAATTAGGGCTCCTTAAACCTCAAGAAAGGTTTCATTGCAAACCCTGAAGCTAAAATAAAGGCCTAAAACAGCAGCTTCAAATTCCTTTGAAAGAACTACTGTTATTATTATAGTAATTATAAAGTTTATTCGGAAAGAATATGTAAAAAACAAGCAAGAAAATAAATCCATCAGTGAAACTGGCAAAATATTTTCTTGGATAATGTAGTCCAAAATAAACAAGATCAAAAAAACAAATCTTAAAAGTAAAACTTTAAACCAGAGAAAAAAATAAAATAAAAAGCATGAACATGCAAAGCCAATGCAATCCAAGCTGTTGTGATACAGCCAGTGTTACTGCCTTGGCTCAAGTTCATTTCTTATTTTTTTATTTTTTGTGTTGTTATTTAACTATAACTGTATATTATGTTATTGTTTCTGTTTTATATTTGTGTTTTGGTAATTTCATGATTTTCTTCATTAGTGTATTTCTAGGTAGTTATGTTTCAGCCAGTGTTCCCACCCTCAGTGAGGTTGAATTTTTTAATGTATTTTTGTTCATTTTTGATTTTTTTTTATGTTAACATTGTTGATTATTTAATTTTTATGTGTCTATATGTCTTCTGCTATGTTTTGTGTGTCTTGTGGGTGGCACCCCAAGAGGTGGTTGTTGTGTTTTAGTCCCTCCCTTGGCTGGGGTTCAAATTAATGTTTTTGGTCAGTTTTGATCATTTTTTATTCTTTTATTTATTTTAATGTTACTTTTGTTGCATTATTCTTTGTTTTTGATGGTGTCTATGCATATAGGCTTCCTGGTTTATGCTTTGTGGGTTTTGAGGGTGGTCTGCCAAGAGGTGGAGCCACCTGCCAGTCACTGCCAAGAACTGTCCTCTGCCCTATAAATATGGAGGGTCTCCCAGAGTTCCTAGTTTATTCTGAATATGCCAGGGAGTTTTGTGGCGAGTTTTTGTGTTTTTGCTACACTTTGTACTTGTGTCTCGGGCAATTCCATTTTGCCGTTGTGCTCTGTGGACCTTTACTGCATATAAGAATGCTGTTTTGTGAAACGAAAAATCCTTTATTTTATAATGATTCTGTATTTGCCCTGTTATGATCCAGGTTTTGATTGTTTTAACCTTCAAGTGGGCATTATTGGAAGTGTTTTTTTTGGACTTTCTTGCTTTGGAGCTAAAAGTGAAGCCACCTGCCTGTTAGGGGCTTCCCTAATCCCTATAAAGACTGGGAAAACAAGCAGTCCCTTAAGGTTCCTTTGAAAGCACTTAGTTGTTTTGGTGAGTTGTAGTGATTATTGTTATTGTGCATTTTTTATGGATTTACTGGATTTTGAACCCTTGCTCTGTTTTTTGATTTCACCTCTAGATTTGTGTTTGTGGGACTTGTTTGCTTTGGAATTACATATTTCAGGCAACTCCTGATGCGCCTTTTGTGCTCCTTGGAGCTTTTTCTTTAAGTAGAGCATTTTTATGCAATAAATATTTTATTTATTAAGAATCTTTGTCTGCCCTTTTATGTTCACAAGGCCAATGGGTGATGGATCCTTCTCCTTGTGGAGCTTTTGGTTACTGATTTTGGGACTTTATTCTAAGGTTCAAACGAGTTCCTGATAGTACAGTAGGTTTCTTTGTGATTTGCCGTGCCTCCTGTATGTGTTGTGAGGTGATTTTTCTTTAATTGTTTTTACATATCAAGGGATATTTTTCAGCAGTTATTTTATTTTTTGGGCTTCTGTTTAATTTTGAAATTTATTTTATAACATACATATTTACTGTTTACTTTCACACCATTTTATGACTTCATCATTATGATACTAACTGTTTGCTGATTATGAAGAGGGGTTAAAATTGTCTTTTGGCCCTTTTCTATTCAATTTTGTGGATACATCCTCTAACACAATTTAGTGTTTTCTAAACTACTGATCTCCTTTTTGTTAATGACATTTGCAAGTACCTTTTTGACTTACATTTTTTGTTTAGTGATTTTGGTTCCAGTGAAACCATAGCTTGATGTTCTGGTTATGATTCTAGTGTGTATTTTGAGTAAGTCTTATTTCCTGGTCTTCTGCTTAATGATTGCCTCTTTTTCTTCCAAGACAGTACAGTAGGTGGAGCCCCCTAATTTTGCTGCTGGCTTCTGGCCCCAGCAGTACTTAAGCTGAAGTATTTGAGCATTCAGCAGATGCATTATAACAACAGTGATTGTGGTCTTAGTTTTGAGTTACATTTTTTAGACATTTTTTAATACTCTGGCTTTTGACCTCTGCATTTGCTTCAGGGTACTGTTTTTGGCTGATGTTTATGAGGATTTGGTTTAAACCTATTTTGCTCCTTTTTGTTACTATCTTGTATTTGTTTTGCTCTAATTTATGATTCTTTTAAATAAATCTTTAAAAACAGTTAACTAACTTTGTTTTGTTTGAATCAGCGGTTCCACAGTTTCACTCTTCTCCATTTTTTGAGATTTTTATTCTTTAAAAGCCTTAGCCCATTTAGGACCTGTGCAGGCCGTGGTTATGTGGCATATTGGTATTGAAAAGTACAGAAACCCCAATTTTTTAACTGGTATGATACCAGCATTCTGTTAATTTCAATACCAGAAGGAAATGGTAACTTTCAATCACCTCCTGCTCACTTGTTTATTAGTGCAATTGCTAATGCTGAGTTAGATCTCTTTTATGAAATATGCATATACTGTAATATCTGGCTTGATTCACTAAAGGTACAAATAACACTCCTTGTATTGATTTGCAGAGAGTGGCAAGACAGGGAGGCATGCGATTGTGCAGCTGAGCATGGTGCCCACTGTGAGACAGAGGGAGGGGGTTTATTTGGTGGTGGTGAGGAGTTGTCCATTAGCAGCTTATGTACTGTTTTTGTACTGTTACTGAGTTCCAAAAGCTGATATCAATAAAAAAGTCAAAATTTTTGTATTTCCAACACTAGCGCAAGCTTATAGCTTCCCTTTGCAGTTTGAGGCCAAGCTGTCTGGGGAGAGGCCAATTCAGTTGCCCCAGGCCTGGAAATAACAGCAGCTTTTCAAAGCTTTGTCCACTTCTTGTCCCACAAGAAAGGTAAGCTGAACAACACAAACTGATGAACTAATATGGGATTGAGGCATGTCAGGTTTTATATAGACCTTGAGGATGGTCCCTTAGCTGCACATTCAGCACCCTTCCTCTTTAGGCTCAGTATATTGAAAACAGAACAAACAAACAAACATTATTAAAAGACAAAATGAAAATAAAAATGGTTGAAAAAGGGAAAATATTTAATAAAAACAATTAAACACAAAAACAAAGAAATAAACAAAACTATTTTATTAACAAATATAACACAAAAAACAACAAAAGGATTAAAAAGATTAAAGCCAGAAATTAAAACCAAGAAGATAGACAGTAGCATTTTAGAATCTCCAAACCTCACCTTAATATTATTTTGGAGAAGAAAGGTAAACAGGACTGACAAATTTGCTGGGTTGAAGGAATGATTGGTTATCATCAAAGTAGTTCTAATGTTCTAAAAATGTTCTTATTTAAAAGTTTATGTTAAATGAAACTTCTGTGCCAGTACTCATACAGTAGAAGTTGATCATTGGTATATTTTGTACACAGTCCATTACCTTACCATTTTTCACGCTTATGTAGTTGTTCAAATTCATCTGAATATAGTGGTGAATACAAGCAGAAAAGCAAAAACCAAAATTGTTTTTCAGGCAAGCTGTCATTATGTGCAGCTTGGAGACTGTGACTGAAATTGAGGAGCTAGCATGTTTTTTAACCATGTAGTATAAAGAATGTTTTAAAATGTCTAAAATTCTGTTTTTTGACAAACATTATTAGTCACAGGAAGGTACAGTAACCATGTTATATGTGTGTTGAATTCAGTGCATACTGCGGTATTCTGATTTATTTCCAAATCTGTGAATTTGGATGAGAGAGATCAATAGTCACCCTAAATAAATAAATTGACACCCTATATGATTTACAACAGTAGCAGGGATTAGATGATAATAGAGAATCCAAAGTTCTGCAGAAAGCTGACATCTTGGCTTGTCACAAAATGACCATTTTATTTTATTTTATTCCAAAACCTAAAGTGAATTTTATGTTAAACATGAAACACTGCCCAGGAGATGTGGTAATATGTTGTGGCCTACAGGGGCTGCTCAGCTCCCCAAACCCAACACAGATAGATGTAGGACACAAGTTCAGCCACATACGTTTTTTATTTTTATGTTGGGGAAACACTTTTGTACCATTTCCCACCTGCCCAGCATAGTGCACGGTTCAAAACACAATAAGCACAGTAAAAACACTAAGAACTTTGCCTTCTCTTTTTTCTTTCTCTCTCTTCTTCCACCTCCACTCCTACTCTGGCAAGCTTTGTCTCCTCCCTCCCAACTCTGGCCCTGGAGCAGTGGCAGTGGGCTCCTTCTATGACGCACCCGGGAGCACTTCCAGTGGCCCATTAGCATGATCCGGAAATACTTCTGGGTGAGGAGGAAGCCCAACGTAGTAGGGTTCTGCAGCCCATGCAGCACCCTCTGGCGGCACCCTTGGAACCCAACAGGGCTGTGCCGACCTCAAATTCCAGTGGAGCCCTGTGGGAATCCGAGGCACACCTGCAACCCAGGGGGGCTACCATCTATCACTCCAGGGGAGATAATGCCTTGAGCACATTCTCTCCCCCAGCCCTTCCACTGAGGAAATGTCCCAGCCAGGTATGGGCTCCAGCCAACTGCCACAATGTGTTAATATAAAATAAATGTTTTACAATTCAGAGATACTCTTGTACACAAAGACAATGTGTTTTAATGGTAATGAGTTGTATATTTTTCAATTTTAGCACATTAGCAGTGTCAGGTTTTAGGTTAGATTCCTGCATTAATTATTCATCATGTAAACTCTTTTAAGGATTGAAATTTTTCTATATTCATATTCTGAGATCAGGGAAAAGCATTAAGTTAAAAAAAGCAATAATGTGTTAGTCGATGTATTTAGATTTTTTTTTTTATTCTGATGTGAATTAGGCTGTAAATTTATTTTGAAAAGGACATTGCATACAAATTTAAATTCCGTCACAGTGAGTGCTGGCTGCCTACTTAAGGCAACATTGAATGACAGGCTTTTATGGTATTTCTGCTGGTTCTCCAGAAAATGAAACTTGAAGCAGTGAATTGATTTTGACTAACTGAAAGAAGGCAGTACATTTTACTGATGTGTTGTTTATGCTGGCTTTGGAGTCTCAGAGATTGGTGGAAGATGATGATAAATCTATAGTTTCCTAGAAAACAAAGCCAAAGTTGAAAAGAAGCATTGGAATCTGCGTCTAAAGGTGGTACCGATAAAGTTTATGGGATTGTTAGAAGAGTAACAAAAGGAAAGACTAACTGGAGCAGGTGTCACCAGATGATCAAAAGGAGGAAAAAATATAAAAGGTCAATAACATTCAAGCTGTAGTAACGGAAATGAGAGTGGGCAAAAAACAAAAAAGAAATTATGCAACAACATTTTACATTATTTTGGTCATCTAACATTTTTCTTCTTTAAAAATTGATGCAATGTAATTATAGTATCTAAGCCTAATGTTAACATATTTTGAAAAGACAGCATATTTAATTAGGGCTCCTTAGGGTGAAACCATAAAGCTACAGTTTTGTTTGAATTTGTATCAAATATTCACGTAACAGAAGCTTTTGTAGACAGGCTTTCTTCCAAGTTTGTGTCAAGTGAAGTGAGCACTTGCCCCTACTCTTTTTTATTAACCCTCACTAATTATTGTATTTTATTTTTTAGACATATTCAAATGGTACTCTATTAAAGCATGTTTTCCTGTGTCTTCTTGCCTATTTGTGACCCACAAAGTGCTCTGAACATGACCAGAGATATCAGGGTTAATGCGGTACAGATGGTCAGAACTCTCTATCTCACATTACTGGGAACCATTAATATTGTTAAAATAAACATAATTTCAAAATGTTTATATTTTTTTATTTTTAGTATTCCTAAATATATTATTAATAAACCATTCTTTAAAATAATTGGACACAATTGCTCATTTGAAACAGAGGCAAACAGTGGATAAAAATTTCAATTTTTTAAAGATGCAAAACAGAAAGCTCTAAACAAATCTAAACTGAGCTATAAATATACAAACTATATGAGAGTATCCGAAAGAAAATAAACTGTACTAGCTTGGCTGGCTATGGAGATCCTGCCCTAAGCTGTCCCTGTATGCTCTTCTCTAATATCAAAGTAGGAGATATTTGCAATGTGATGCACATGCCACTTACGTCATGGCATCATAGCAGCCATGTTACTCGTAAAAGATAGCCACATCCATTAAACAGCATCCAAACTTTTTTGAAGGACTTAGCAAGAAAACATTTTGATTAGGATCTTCTGGTAAATAATCTTGCTTTGATTACAGTTTGAGCCATCTGCCTAGAGTTTGACATACAGTCTCTTTTACCTTTAGTGTTAAGAACTGGCAACGTCAGCTGCCTTTTTAATGGACACGTTCGGTATTTTTCAAGTCAAAGTTATTTCTTCACAAACATAGTATATATGCATTTACCATGCAAAATTGTGTTCAAACATTTAGTGTTTTCTATAAATTTAAAAAAATATCTTGCCTGCTCTGGTGCTTTACATTGTAGGGTATGGGTCATGGAGGAGAAGCTTAAAACTTGCCAAATATGTCCATTTTTTAAGCCAAGGCAGCTGTCGAGTGCACAGTATTTTATTAAATACTTATATTTTAACATCACTTAGTCCCACTCTGCCTCTTGATTAAATAATTCAGTTTGTCTAAACTTTTTTGCAAAGTTGCTAAAAGTCATAGCACAGCCTCCTATCATTATGTCACTGGCATTCCTTGATTTTCTCATTTTTAGCTAACTTTCCCTGCTTTGAGCTCAGTCTGTCGCATCATCTGTTACCTTCTGAAAAGTCATGTTTACAGAGTCAATCCTTATGTTCCTTTGTTTTACCATTTATATTCCTCAATTAAATTACATACATTTAGAATTTTTCACTATGTTGGAAACATTGTTCTGAGACTTGGGCTGATCTCTCCCATCATCCATTCAGTTGCTGAAGCCATCACTTTTGATGGACCAGAGTCCAGCATCATTACTACTAGCCACACTAATGCACCAAGCCATACTGGACCAATTTAGAGTGACCAGTTATATAGCACCATGGCTTTGAGGTTTCCAAAACTGAAAATGTGCAAAACCTACAAAGACAGTTACCCATCTGGAAGTCAAATTCAGGACCCTAGAGATGAGAGGCAGCAGCACCGTTGCATCCTTTTATAACAATGAATGACTAGAATAAAAACATTTATAATTTAAAAAGTGAAAACCTTCATCTAGCTATAGTGAAGCATACATCAGTGACAAAAAATCCTTGGTCAAATGAAGCATATATTGGTTGAAAGCTAAAATCCTGAAAGCACACAATAAGATTTGGTTCTTTTCAATGAACATGAGTAATACCACAACAAAAGACTTAAATTTTTCTAGCAACCTTTTATTTCATGCCTATTTTATGTAAAATTGTTCTTCATTATTGCTTGTCAAAGGCTTGTACTTTAAATTTGGCTTTATTCTCTACTTCATAGTCAGTTTATATTTCATTCAACACATAAGAAAATCAAGGTATGCTGTACAGTTTTTTTTTTTTTATAAAGGCCTTTCGTGTTTCTTTTGTGATTGGTATTCCATGTTTTCTACTCTAAATAAATGATAAAAATTGGCACTGTTTTTGTTACCTAGCACAATAAAGACAAATCTCTTAAAGCATTAAATCCAATCATGAAAGCAACTCAAAACAATTTTATTTGAAACACCTGCATGATTCAGATTTTTAGAGCTGCTAAACATTTAGAATTAAAAAACGGTCAAAAAACAACATGCTTGTTGTGAGACACTGAGCAATACAAAGAGCCAACAAATAATGCACATGTTGTCGAAAAGCTAAAAAAAATCTTTCAAACTACAGCAAAAAGCAGTCTGCAAAACAGGAATCTATCCAATAAACATGAGTAATATTACAAAAAAAAGACATTTATTTTTTTAACACTCATATATTTGGTGCCTGTTCTGGGGAAAGTTGCATAATCAGTCGCCAAAGGCTTAAATTCAACATTACTCTGTACTATTCAGTCAGACGTTATGAAACTAAAAAGATGCTTCATGATCTAATATTTTTTCTTTCAAGACCATTCACATTGTATGTTAATACAATATTTAAAATTCTCATTATTATTGTCTTAAAGGTTATAGAAAACTATGCTATCAAAAACATAACATGTAGTTAAGAAAGAAACCATTTAATATGAAACACCGGCACATTTTCAGTTTTCATGCCTGATAAGGTGTATGGAAAAGCCAAGATACAAAAAGGACTCAACAAAAAGGCAACCAGATTTTAAACTTAGTAATGTCTGCCAGGGTGGCACGGTGGCGCAGTGGTAGCACTACTACCTCGCAGTTAGGAGACCCGGGTTCACTTCCCAGGTCCTCCCTGCGTGGAGTTTGCATGTTCTCCCCGTGTCTGCGTGGGTTTCCTCCCACAGTCCAAAGACAGGTTAGGTGCATTGGCGATCCTAAATTGTGCTTGGTGTGGGTGTGTGTGTGTGCCCTGCTGTGGGCTGGCACCCTGCCCGGGATTTGTTTCCTGCCCTGTGTTGGCTGGGATTGGCTCCAGCAGACCCCGGGACCCTGTAGTTAGGATATAGCGGATTGGATAATGGATGGATAGATGTCTGCCTGCTAAGACTGTGATGTGGTTGGAGGTTTTCAAAGGCCTTTCATGACACTGCTATCTATATATCCTTTTTTGTGGCCATTTTTCCTGACAGGGTTGTGAAGAGGCTCAGTACCATTGGGTGAAGGCAGGAATTATCGCTGGGTGAGATGCCAGTGCATGACAGGGCAAATTCACTTGCCCCAGAATTATTTAGAGCCACCACTTCATTTAATATTTCACAGAAACACCAGGGAAAAAATCAGTGTCAACATGGGGGAAGCATACAAACACTGCCTTGATAGGGACAAGGCCTGGGATTGACCTTAATGCTGTAACTCATTCATTTCAAATCCTTACATTGCTGTGCTGTCCATTGCTTACTTTGTAAAGCTAATTTACATTTTTTACAGTGCATTGCATGCTTAAATGTAGTTATATAATGCACTTTATACCTTTATGTGGTTGAAACAATACAAAAATCCATTAGTTTATTCAATATAGAATTCTTTATTGACATCACAATCACATCATTACAAAATAAACAAAAATATAGTTCAGTGTAACAAGATATAATGCAAGACCTTTCAATGTCTGGTACATTTTAAGGAAACAAACTAAAAAATTAAGAGAAACTAATAGCACCCTGAAGTAGCTTAGCAGACAATACAGTATGATCTGGGACTGAAAGGTGAAATTAGAGAATACAGTGGAAGTATAGTGGATTAAAATACAACAGAGAAGAGATGGGTTTTGCAACATGATTTGAATGTGAGCTGTGATGAAGCTTCATGAAAGGAGATAAGGAGTAAATTCTAAAGACTAGGGGCTTAATCTGACGAATGTAGTGGGACACTGGGTATAAGCCATTACAGTTCTTTATAGTTGCCTTTAAGCCTTATATTGAACCAACCACAGTACAATTATTACCTTGAAACTGATCGTGGTAACTCCTTTAGGTGGACAATACTGCAAAACACTGCTTGGCTGAGTTTCTAGAGCTGTATGTAGTCTGCATATGAGTACTTGCTTTAATTCATCATTAAATATGAAAAAGGGTGAGAGTCTAGCTAGTACAATATGATTTTTTTTTTATCTCTCTTTTTGAATCCAAAGTCTTTATGACTTGCATTTTTAATTCATAATGGACATGTTACATTTTAATTAATCAGGAATTCATTTGTTCATAGACTAATAATTGATATTTGAACAGGCTTGGTCATGGGTCGTGACTGGATTGTGATCTAGGCAGAGTTGGGTTTCAGTGTTGCAGTGTTTGTCCATTTTTTATTCTCAATCATTTTTGAAGTTAACAATTTAACAACTAATATTTAATTACTTTAATGTCGTGTCCTCTGATTCATTGTTGAAATTTTGAATAAATGCCATGAAATTAGGTGTTATACATACATGCATATAAGTAGCAAGTCAATGCAGTGAACTGGTTAACCATCTACGGACACAATTAGAATTAAAATTTCAAGTGATGATTGACAGCCAGTCCTTCATGATATGCACACTTCATAATTTTGTGTTTAACATGGCCCAATTCAACTTAAAATTGTACATTGCATACTTTTTTCCATAATGTATCCAAATCATGGCAATAATTTGTCAGTCAGATGCTTTTAGAATGTGTCCTGTTCAGTCTTATTTGGATAAAATATTTGCTTATGTATCCGATGGTCTCTGATCACAATAATCCCTCTAACAGCACTGTTTATGGTAACATTCTTTTAAATGAACAGTCTTCTGTGATGACTTTCACTGAGCTGGAACCATGCCACCAAACATGCTTAAAGATCCAAACTCCACAACTGAGACTGACTCCTTGCTGATCTTTAGCCCTTGACCAGAATATAAATGCCAAGAGCGGTCTTACAGATGTGATGTCATGATGGACCTGCCACTTGGGAGTCCATCCAGAGAACACAAAGAATATCAGGAAACTTGAGCATATTATACAATACTGAATAATTAAACAAAACAATCTTACCAAAAATATTTACAAATACAAATAAAACAATCCAAAAACAGAATAATCGTAAAATGAAAAATACGAGTCGTACGTGAAAAGCAAAAAGTTTAAAATAAAAGAAAACATACTTAAGTCAAGGACCAAATCCAGACTGGGATATAACAAACACCCTTATAATCAAACTATTCTTCCTTAAAGGTACAGAATTAGGGGTCAACCTACCTGCCTCTCTTTAAATTATGATTTATTGTAAATCACATACCTTTATTCCTTCATAAAAATGAAATACTTCAAAGTAGAAGTGTCTTTCATGCACGATTGTACTGTATGATATATACAATATATAGGTATAGTTTGGTATGTAATAAAAAAGATTTATTTTGTGGCTGAAAATATGTAATAAGATTCATAGGATTCATAGCACAGTAACATGTTGGAAGGATTAAAATAATAAAAATCACAGGAAAAAACATTCCTTGTTATTTATTACCCAAGCTGACTTAAATAGTTTTTTTCACATTTTAGCTCAGGTGACCTGCATGATCACACAATAAATCAGAGATGGGTATTGTGCCAGCAATCCTGTGCCCTGAATTTGTCTACAAATAATTGCTCCTACCAAATCAAATGTCCATGTTCACAGATTCTCTCTTATAGTATAATAATATACAACTAGAAATAAACTCACAGGGCAGTTCCAACCTTACAGCTAATGCTGCTTGGATTAGCACTGACTCTTCATGAACCTGCTCTAGATAAACTGGTTAGTAGGTGGATGGATGGATGCTTTTAAAAATATGAATCATCATGCATTTTCATATTCAGTTGAGCCATGACAAAAAAGAAAAAAGCAGAGCATGATATATTATTGTGTGGAGTCATGGCAAGTACCTTTGCTGGGATGATTGGCTAGCATACTTTTTTCCTTTGCAGTTAAATGATGCTTAATTAGTAAGGCGTAGTGTTCTGCCACTTTATTATGTGCCTAATGCTTCAAGAAATGAAATACAAGTTGTATTTAAAAAATGACAGAAAATGAACACGGCCAGCTACTTAATATTAGAAAAACGTTTAAAGTTTCTTTTTTGCCAAATGAATCCTACAAACTTTATGTCGATGTGAAATTTGCTTCATATTTGCTTATTTTTTTCCTTTTGTCACATCTTTCTTCCCTTTTCTGAAGCTGCTTATTCTATACATGACCTCTTTTAATCAAAACCTTTCCTAGCAATTTCAAGTGCAAGGGAGTATCTTAACTTAGAAGGTCTATTTTGGCTGCAGCTTCCATACTCCTTGAACCCGGGACTGTTGAAAGTCATGTACCAAGATGAGCTGGGCAATGAGGACACATAAAACAACAAGAGGTGGTGCAAAAGTATAATTGTGATTTTATTTGCAAACACAAAGTGCAAAGGAGTACTGTGCACTGGGTATTTCCTTCCATTAAAACAGTCATGAGTCTCAGTGCTTCCTTCTAAAAGCCAACATCTCCTCTGAGTTTCCTTAAGGGTTCTCTGCAGCAGGAGGAGATGCTCACCAACAGGAGCATTCAACCTTTAATGGGCTTGGGTCCCCACCATCATCCCTTCATGCAGCGGGGCACTATGCCAAGCCTTGTTCCGTCTCCCACTATCGTTCTTTGGTCTTCAGTCAGGGAAACATCTGAAGCCTTGGGTTACTCCTGCTCACAAGTACGTTCAGCTAGAGCAACCTCTGGTTGTCTTTAATGCTGGTCACACACTTCTAACCAGGCACATTCTTAGCCGTTGCTTCCTCTCCACAGTCTCACTGGCTCCACCATGAATCTGTCTTTCACATTTAATTTTTGATTTTCTGTTTCTTTTCTGACCCATTCACAAGTGCCCCACGGCTACTCCAACCAGTATGTAACGCTCAGGCTACTTTATACTTCCATTGGCGCGGTGTGCTAATTATGATCTACAGAGAGTCATTAGAAAATTGCAACCAACCACGCCCACATGTGAAGTGTAATCAGCCCTGTCCCCCCCCCTATAAACATCTCAAAGCCAGACAAACACACAGACCCAAAAAGCCTGAGTCACACCATTTTTATTTTAAAGCCTGTCTACAGCCATGAACCCTAACATGAATGTAAAATAAAATCAATCAGTAACTAAAAATCCGTGGTGTTGTACAATCTCATGTAGACTAAACACTCAAATCACCAGTTTGCTAATAGTTAAATTACTAATATCTTGAAATAATACAACACTGCAAATGTTTTTTTTGTCCTCTGTTTTTTGTTTTTCTTCATTTTTCAGTTCTTTATCTCTCTAACATCCATTATTGGGATTTCCTCTTCTGCAGTACAGGTTTTTTCTGTTCTGATTGCTTTGTCCAGTGTCATCCTATTTATAAAAGAAGTGAAACGTTTTCCAGTTAATGGCCTAAAATATAGCAGTTACAAAGCTGTGATTGCCATGGGCACAAATAATCCCTCTGAAAAGCAAAAGAAAATCAACCTTTGTACAAAGAGTGTAAAAAATACATCTGTGATCAAGATACTGCTGTTGGAATTCAGAACCAAACTGTGTTCCGAAAAAATCTTTTGCAATCTGACAGTAGGAGTCCATTCCATCGAATGTAGCTGAAAATTTGTCATTTTTGCTTTGAGCACATATCCCACCCACTGGTTACTCGGCAGGGTGGTGGCAGGATTCTGTGGAAATTCCACTTTAATCTTTCTCCATTAAACGCTGAACATATCTATTTTGTAGAACTAGAAATACATGGGTGAAACTGTCATAAAAAATTATTCTAAAACTTGAGCTTAGCGGCGGGGTACTAGAAAAAAGGCAGAAAAAATTATATTGGTAGCTTATTGATTTTCAGTTTGCTCAAAAAACCAGAAATGTATTAAAAGCAATCTGAGTAACTTACTTTCCAGTAGCAACTATTGTGAAGGAACTCCCAGTGAGTCTAACAATCTTCTGTAGTTCAGATGTTTCATAAGCCTCATAACACAGCAAGCACCACACTGCCTTCTTATTACGAGGCTAAAGTTAAACCTCTCACGTTTTAGATTTGATTACCTCTGTAACTGACTTAGACGGCAGTAAATATCCACATTAAAGCAATCAGACCTGGCCTACATTTCTATATGCACACAGAGAACTAATCTCACTGAATTGTCAACTTTTCTTAAAGTTTTCCTTTTCTGTACACACAACTTTGAAATTGCTATCAGAAATTCACCTTCTCATTATATTTAGATCAGTTCTATGTGCTGTACTGATGCCTACTAACTATGCTGTTTGGCAATTCTTTTGTAAGCCAGCGGCTTTGTACATTCAGTTCATTCGTTATATTTTTCTTGATCCCAGGACAGATTCTTCGTTGTATCTCAATGCTTTAATTTATCGTTTTCAAATTATCTTGTAATCTACCTTGTTATCTTGCTTTGCAGTGTATTGAATTCTTGTTTGTGCTATAAAGTGCCTGGTGATGGTGTCTGGTATAATTAAGATTCATTGAGTGTCTTAGTTTGGCAGACGTTTACATATAAATCAGTTTTATAATATACTGTATATGGTAGCACTTTGTACGACAAACAGTGTGCAATAACAAGACTTTGCAAGAAAGGCAGTACATAACAATCATACATATACTACCTGTGTTAACCGGCTTCACCTTGGAAATTTCATAGGACATTGGACTTCAGTTATAATGTGGCTGGTTAATCAAGTGAATCAGAAGTAACTGAAAGGTTTTGTGTATAATATATACACAGTATTATACTTAATACCAAAGGCTAATATTATTGGCAGGCAATGTGTTTTGCACCTAGGATTTCACACCCTGAGGTTATAGCTTCAAATCCTGGTACAGACACAGCATGTCCATGAGCAAGTCACTTCACCTGCCTGCACTCCAATTGGAAAAACAAAAAAAATGCAAACAATTCTATCTCAAAAGTTGTAAGTGGGAGATGAATAAAGGCATCAATCAGATAATAAGTAAGTAATAATATCATTAGGTCACTGGATCCTTTCACTCTTGAACATGCTATACACAATCGTTCATGAGGACAAACAAACATTCCTGTATTAGGTCAATTCCTGAGTTTCCTAATGACTTGGCTTTTGTTGATGGTCACTGGAAAACACAATTCACATTTACATTTATTTGCATAGCAGATGCTTTTACCCAAAGCAGCTTACAAAAGAGGTCAATTTAATCGAGTAACATCAATCTGGGCAGTGTTTTGGAACAAGTGTTACAGGACAAGGGTACAAATTTGATCATCACATGTAAAAAACTCAGAACAAAACACAAGTGAGTTACAATCCCTCGATTCATGAAAACTTAACAACTAGTGTCACTTAGAAATTCACCAAACAAGAGAGTCTTCAGATGCTTATTGAACACATTGAGTGAGTTAGTATTTTGAATGAAGGTGGGCTGTTAGTTCCACCAGCCAGGAGATACACATGAAAAGAGTCTGAACTGAGATGTGATACCATGCAGAGGTGGCATCACCACACGATGTTCAGCAGCAAATCTGAGTGGTGGAGAAGGAGCATAGGACCACACAAGTGTCTCCATATATGCAGTATATAGGTACAGACCCACTGACTACCCTGTAGGCGAGCAAAAAGGATTTGAACTTAATGCATGTCACTACAGTATGCCAGTACAATGATCTGAAGAGAGGAGTGACATGTGCCTGTCTCAGCTGGTTGAACACCAGGTGTGCTGCTGCATTTTGAATCATCTGCAGCAACTTGGTGACACATGCTGGTGCTCCTGTCAGCAGAGTTGCGCTAGTCCAGCCGTGATAAGACCAGAGCCTGGATGAGGAGTGGTGCTGTGAGATACAGTCCGATCTTGCAGATATTGTATAGAGTTAATCTGCAAGACCAGAGCAACATGGTCCTTGAAGGATAGCTTTTCATCAAGCACCACCTCAAGGTTAAATACAGACTTGGCAGGTGTTGTCAATAATGAATCATGTTGAACCACGATGGGGTGCTGAATAGACAGATGACCTGGGGTAACAACAAAGTCCATTTTTGCCAGGTTGAGCTGGAGATGGTGTCCCTTCATTCAGGCTGCAATGTCAGTGAGACATTTAGAGATTCTGGCTGATACTGTGTGGTCTTCTGGAAGGAACGACAGATGTGTATTATCAATTTTACAGTAAATTGTATTCTTTTGAATTTAAACCGGTGATCAGTAGGAATAATGTGAAATGTGAGTATATCTTATTATCATCATTAGATGTTTAAGATCTTCTTTTTTTGCCATTATCTCAAGTGCAATATTTCCTTTTGTTTTTTATCAGTTATATGTAGTCCCCTTTTAAAGTTTGCAAGACTGTTTTTCACGTTTGGGCTTCTGAGTTACATAAAAAGACAACCAGGAGAGGACTGGGCAAATAGACTTTTTTCTGGAACATGAAGGATTAGTATTGGAGCTTTATTCAAACACACAGATAAATGGACAAATTCTTAGTTGTTTTGCTCCAGCACCAGTCCCTTCAGATTAAAAGAGCTCAAAGATGTCATTTTTCCTCCGCTTTTTTACTTTGGAAGCATTCAGTTGAAGGGAGGCAGGAGTGAAGCTGCAGGTAGTCTACACAAGACAGAGAACAAAATACTGCATAAGTCAGGTGGCTTTAAAGCCTTGTAACGCTCCATGATAAATAAGTTACGTGCTATTGTCTGCAGCTGATCCTGCATGGGTAAACTTTTAAGTTGTTTGAAAATGTGTTTTTTTTGTATCTGCCTAAATTCTGTCTTTAAGGTTTTGAAGAGTGGGGGTGGGAGGTTTGTTCAGTTTTTCAGGGGAGCTGAACAGATAACCAAGATGAGATCTAAAAGTGATGGTAGTCAAGAGCACTAGCTAACCATTGATCTTTGCTTCTTCCCTGAGGTTTGCTGAACTTTCTCATTCCATTTTACAATGTGATCACATCTTTTTTCCTGTCCAGGTCACCACTTTATCTTCACTTATCTACCCACCCTATTGGTTACTGGTGCTTTTTGCATGGTCCATCAATTACTACTACTGTGTCTTTCATTTGCACAAAGCATGCTTTTTTAATTTAGCATATTAATACATATTAACAAATAAAAATTTATTGACAAGTATAAAAGCACATGTTGGCTAATTTTATACTTGTTATAATGTCGCCAAAATTCAAAATTGGCAAGGTGTTTTGGGGTTTTTAGTTGTTCTGTTGTGGGGGGAGTTTACCCTTACCCTTACCCATTTCAATACTGATGTATTGAAATGTCCTTTCTTAGAAGATAACTACTGGCCTAGTTGTACCATCCTGCCAAATGTCAGCCTTTTAATTAAATGGGAGATAGTGTTTTTGTTGATGAGTCAGTCAACTTTGTGTTATATAGGTATACTATATATAGATGAACTGGAAGTAGCCATACCCTGTGACCAGATGTTCACAGTAAGCAAGATCTCACTGGTATTGTACTCATTGTTCATGACCTCCTAATTATGTAAGGAGGTTAGTTAAAGTTAGCGGTTCTATTATGAGTTAAATTGCACTGAAAATGTGCTGGTAATTTGACTGGAAAGGGTCCTTGAAAAGATGTGTTTGATGTGGAGATATAAATATTCACAATTTATAGCAATCTTTTCAATTCAGGTCTTAGATATTCATTCTGCATTTCTGAGACTGCTAGTGTCAGAAATGTTCACTAGAAAGCAACAGCTAAAAAAAGGAAACTGTTTTCATAACTTCTCAAACCTTCTAAATTCAATTCAGGATAATGAGGTGTTGGCGCCTTTTCCAGAATTCCTGGGAGCAAGATAGGAAACAGCCCTAGATGTGATACCGGTCCATTGAAGGGCCCATTCATGCCAAGAGCTTATTGGAAGTCAGCTGAAATATTATGTATGTGTGGTTGTGGGTGAAAAACTTGAGGACTTTGACAATTTTTTTAAATAAATAAATATATGTACACACTATGGGCTGAGCACAGATCCAAAATCAAGAACATTAAAAGGCAGTAAACTTCTGACTTGGCTGTCACAATCACATAAGCGAGGTGTTATGCAGATGTATTGCTGTTGGCATAAAGGAGCCCTAGTAGAGCTTCTTGACACACGTTTGCTGAATGATTCATTGGCTGAAAGTCCTCATGAGGTGTTAGTGTGTCAGAGAGAGGATGTGCAGCATAGTTCATAATGGCACTCAGCTTTGTTTTAATTCTCTCCTTTCCTATGACCTCTGGGAGGTCCAGAGAGTGTCTCTTAAGTTAACATGCTGTTTTAATTACTTTGTTGATTTGCTTGGCCTCTCTTGAAGTGATGTTTCCAGCCCAACACACCACAGCGTAGAAAATCGCACTGGCCATCACAGAGTTGTAGAAGATGTGATTTCCTAAGGAAAAAGATCTGCTCTTCCCTTCCTTATATAATTCTTCTGTGTTCTGAGTCCAGTCCAACTTGTCATTAATGTGGACCCCTAAATATTTGAATGAGTGCACCACCTCTACATCCACTCACTGAATAGTGACCAGACATAGAGGATCTTTGATGCAGTGAAAGTCAATAAACAGTTCCTTGATTTTGCTGGTGTTAAGATGCAGACATTTTTCATTGCACCAATAAGCAAACGTTTCCACTTGACACCTATACTCTGTCTCATCCCTTTTATTAATACACCCCATAAGTGCAGAATTATCTGATTTTTTTTTTTAGAAAATTAAAACAATCTGGATGAGAACAGGCCATTCAGACCAACAAAGCTCTGGTGTTATATTTATAGTCTGAGGTGTACAGAGTAAAGAGAAAAGGAGACAGGACTGTACCTTGTGGTGTTCCAGTGTTGCTCACATCCTTATCAGAAACGCATTCCTTGACCCTCACAAACTGTGGTCTGACTGACAGTCCATTATCCAGGACACCATAGGCTCGTCCACTTGCATATGTTTGAGCTTACCCCTTAACAGAGATGGCTGGATGGTACCGAAGGCACTGGAAAAATCAAAAAACATAATCCTTACAGTTCTGCCTGCTTTGTCCAGGTGAGAATAAGCCTCATGGAACAGATAATTGCATCCTCCACTCCAAATTTGTCTGATAGGAAAGCTGCAGTGGGTCCAGGTGGTCTGCCATTAAAGGACTCATATAGTCCTGGACTAGTCTCTCACAGGTATCCATGATGTGAGATGTAAGTGTCACTGGTCTGTAATCATTAGGTGAAGAGGTGCCTGCTTTCTTTGGAACTGGAACAATGCTGGATGGTTTTCACAGCAGTGGCAGTTTCTGAAGCCTTAGGGGCAGACTGAATAGGTGACTGTCTCCATTTGGTGTCAAAGCTTTTCCTGTGTGCAGCTTCCTCAGTTGTCTCATTACTTGGTCTTCTATTATGGACAGTCCACTCTGAAAGTCAGAGGTGGACTTGTCACTGGCCATTCCATTTGATGGGGTAGGAGATGTTGGAGTAGGCGGGATGGTGCAGGGAGACTGGTAATTAGAAGAAGGTGTCAGTGAGGGCGGAAGATCTGTTAAAAAATTGGTTCAGAGCATTAGCTTGGTCCACATCCCCTTCTAGCACCTGAGCCTCAGACTGTTTAAGTCCAGTAAAGTATACCCTGTTCATTCCTGACATCCTTCATGTTATTCTGAGTGAGTTTGTTTTCTATTTTAGCTTTGTTATAAGTAAATGAAAGTTGTAATTAGCCACTTCTGATTTAATAAATTTACAACTAAACATAATTGAGTTAATCAACAGGACTGTGTATCCAAAACAAGGATAAAATTCAAAAATTAAAGGAGCTCATGGTATATGCATATTATGACTCAGAGTAATGTGGCATTACAATGAGGACTTCTTCCTCAATAGCCTATAGCTCATCTGTCAGACTATCGCCATGTTTGTTTTTATTTTAAAAGATAGTGTCATAACTCATCTCCAGTCACTCTCTTTATGATCCATTTTTCCAAACCCGCCTATCCTGAGCAGGGTCACAGAGAAGCTTTAGCCTGTCCCTGCTTAGGATAACCATGTTTGGAAAATGGACAATGTTTCACTGTTTTTGCATTTGAAGAATCTCTAAAGAGGAATGTCCTTATCAGTAGTAAAATGTTCACTAACCTCAATTCTACCTGGTCCTCAAGTATCATTGAGGTTGTCCTTTTTCTTTTTCTTATTCTTTTCAGTTTATTACTCAGTTGTGATTTATTTCAGGTTATAAGGGTCATTGTTTTATAGATGATGTAGTTTGTTCTTTGTCTGAGAAGTCAGGAAGGCACAACAGTCTGTGTTTTATTGCAGATGTACATTATGCTTAATAGTGTTGTTAGCAAAAAGAGAGTGATATATTTTTGTATTTAGTTAGCATGCTTTATTATATTTTACACAATTGTTTATGTATCTTCCCATAATTATTCTAAATTTCTGTATTTAGGTCAATTAATGAGCTGACACAAGGACAACTAAGAATGCCTCCAGCAGAGGAGCCTGCAGTTTGTAACCATTAATATTTTTATGTACTCATTGTTAAGTGATGAATGAAGAATTGCAAAGTAAAATATGAATGAGATTGAGATTCATTCAAGAGACACACTTCTGGTACATTTCTTAATTAATCAATAAATAAATAATTATGCATGCTTTGTTTTTTCTGACTTCAGTCTCATAGAAATAAAAGTGGTCTAAAAAAGGAGTTCATACAGAGGCAGTAATTGGCCTTGATTATGAGCAATATTGGAACAACAGTTGGTAAGCACAAATGGATTGGGTGGCAGTAAATATCTGGGCTAACCCAATACCAAACTATTCAAAATGCATTATCTGAGATTTTATTCACCATTATGCATTGTATAGGGGGGCCAAGGATGAGTGCACAGAAGTGGATTCAGAAGGTATTCAGACCCCTTAACTTTCTGCATACTTTATTATGTTGTAGATTTAATTTGAAATGGATAAATGTGCAATTTTGTCCATCAATCTGAACTCACTAATCCATAATGTAAAAGTGAAAACATGATTTCAGAAAGGTTTACTAAATTTTTTAAAAATCACAAACTGAAGTCTCACATTTCAACAAGTATTCAAACCCTTTGCTGTGGCCTGGTTTAACTTATTTGCTTTAATTCTCCTTGAGGTGTGTCTAGGACTTGATTGGACCCATGGCAAACTGAATTGATTCAACATCATTTAGAAGGACACACAACACACCTGTGTATACAAGGTCCCACAATTCACACAGTATGTAGGACAAAAACCAAACAATAATGTCCAAGGAACTCTCTGTATACCTCTGCATTCACATTGTTGTGGTGAAGCATAACTCGGGACAAGGGAATAAAACCATTTGTGAAGCTTTCAGTGTTCCCAGGATAACAGTGGCATTAATAGTTGTGAAGTGGAAGAAATGTAGAACCACCAGGACTGTTCCTAGAGCTGGCTGTCTGAGAAACTGGTTAAGAAAGACCATATTTAGGGAGGTGACCCAAGAACCCAGTTGTCACTCTAACAGAGCTTCAGAAGCCTTTGGCTAAGATCGGAGAATCTGTCAAAAGGATGAACATCTCAGCAGTGTTCTGTCAGTCTTGTGCTTATGATAGAGCGGTTAGACGGAAGCCACTTTTGAGTTAAAGGCAGTTAAAGGTCTCTGAGAGCATGAGGAAAAAGATTCTCTTGTCTGGTGAAACAGA
Source organism: Polypterus bichir lapradei (assembly GCA_026402145.1). Classification (NCBI taxonomy): domain Eukaryota; kingdom Metazoa; phylum Chordata; class Cladistia; order Polypteriformes; family Polypteridae; genus Polypterus; species Polypterus bichir. Next base: position 114,422,346 of record JANRMT010062856.1, read on the forward strand.
AATTGAACTCTTTGGCAGAAATGCAATCACTGTGTCTGGCAAAGACTGAGCACTGCTTATTACCTGCCTAATTCTATGCCTACAGTAAAGCATGGGAGACTGGTTAGAACTGAAGGAAGGTTGACCACAGTCAAGTATAGAGAGATCCTTGTAGAAAACCTCCATCAGACTGCAGGACAAGTTTCTGACTCTTTGAGTGAGCAGGTCAAAGCCCAGACTTAAACCCCATAGAACATCTGTGGACAGACCTGAAGATGGCTGTTTACAGATGCTTCCTATCCAGTCTAACGAAGCCTTTTCCAGGAAGAATGAGATAAACCCCTCAAAGACCAGGTATGTAAAGCTTCTATAGACTTGCCCAAGAAGGCTCAAAGCTGTAATTGCTGTTAAAGGGACTTCTACAAAGTACTGAATTAAAAGTTGGAAGAGATTTCAGTTTTTAATGTTTAATAAATTTGCAGACCATTTAGAAAACATTTTTTCTGCTGCCATTATGGGTGAATGATTGTAGACTGATGGGCAAATATGGCGAATTTATTCATTTATAATTAAATCTACAACACAATAAAGTGTGCAGAAAGTGAATGGATTTCAATACTTTATGAATCCAATGTATGTAGTCCCCATTAACTATACTAATAAAAGCTTTAGAGGGAGGACTACATAAGAATGGCAAAATAAAAGACCCATTAAATCTGGACATCCATCTTCTGAACCCATCCTTTTTCATAATGACCAGTTGGTTCCTACTTTTACACCTGTTGCTTCTGGGATCGGCTCTGTGAAAATGTATTTTAAATTCCATCTTTACATTGACCATCGATTGTAGTTTATTGCTTGTGTACATTAAAATTTTTAAACATAAAGGTATTTCTCCCATAGTACACTCCTTCAAATGGTTTCACAAATCTAAACACCATCATTTTCATTCAATTTTCTGGTCACTCACTTTCTGTGATTGAATTAAGAGTGCAACAGAGTGAGAGAATCTTGAAATAAAAGTCTTTGATGCTGAGTGAGATTTATTATTATCCATGAAACCTCCCATTAAAAAGGCGCTATATATGGCCCACTAACTCCTTACTGTAAATAAGCTGGCCTCTTAGTAACAGTACTTAGAGGAAGGCAGTGGATAGAATGGGAGAACTTTTTTATTCAAATAAAAAAGCAAAACAGTTGTGGTATTTTACTGTTTTTTCTAGCAGTTGGCCTATAAAATTCAGTATAGTCTTTTGGCTGCCATTGTTGACAGCTCTCCCTCACTAAAAGGATTCAAGGATTTTGCTCTTCTATCCACTGTTATATAATGGACTGCTTGTTAGACTTGCTTCTTTGTGCTGATACATTCATGCTTTCATCAGCTCCCATTGCAAAGATAGAGCCCATTTTGCTTTGTACCAGTGGCCACCATTTTCTCTGACATGTGACAATTAATGGTCTAATTAAGGTTCATTTTGATTACTTTAACAGTAAGGTCAGTTTTACTCCGTGGCATGTCCTGAATTGCTGTGAATGTTTTAGGGTATTTTAAAATGTTCTGCATAACAAAAATGTTAACTGTCATTTGAATGGCATCTCGTATCGTCCTTAGTATTAATGACATGTCAGTCAGTCATTATCCAACCCGCTATATCCTAACACAGGGTCACGGGGGGTCTGCTGGAGCCAATCCCAGCCAACACAGGGCGCAAAGCAGGAAAAAATCCCCAGGCAGAGCGCCAGCCCACACGCACTAGGGGCAATTTAGGATTGCCAATGCACTTAACCTGCATGTCTTTGGAAGGAAACTGGAGCACCCAGAGGAAACCCACGCAGACACGGGGAGAACATGCAAACTGCACGCAGGGAGGACCCGGGAAGTGAACTCAGGTCTCCTAACTGCGAGGCAGCAGCGCTACCTCCGCACCACCGTGCTGCCCATGACATGAAAAATATAATTTAAAATTAAAATAAAATGGAAATGTTTATCAGAAGCATTGATTTTGTTAATAAAAAATACCATACCAGACCAAAATGCTTGTGTAGCAGTAGCAACATGCTTCCTGCATTGTGCTCCATTCTGAAACCATAAGCATGTTAGGACTTCTAGTTAAAGGCACCTCTTCCATTCTCCAGTAAAAGAACAGAATGACATGTGCAGTTAGCAAGTCTAATGTGACTAGAAGTTACATAATGTGACATCAGCGTAAGGAGACGTGTGTTATATACTGTATGTCCTGAATAAAAGGGAGCTGTGTGTCAGTAATATTCTGTGCCACCTTCACCTTACTCTGTAGTGCTTTGTGGTCTTTAACTGAGCAGATGTTATTTAGACATTGTGCACTTATATCTGGAAACATCTGGGCTTTCCTCAAACATCTAAGGTAGTGCTGGTGAGCGATCTTGGCGATAGATGAGATGGGCTGTGTCCACTGCAGGTCATCACTGATAGTGATTCCTGAAAATTTAAAGCTGCTCCCCTTCTTCATAGCATCCTCACCAATGTGGGTGGTAGTGTGGTCTGTCTTCTATGACCTACTCCTTGGTTTTGCTGACATTAAAGGTGAGATTGTTGTCCTGGCACCACCTTATCTGTAAGCAGTCTCATTATTATTGGTAATCAGGCTTACAATGGTGGTGTCATTGACAGGTTTAACAATGGAGTTGTAGCTGTGTCTGGCCCTACATTCTTATGTGGACAGTATGATAGAAATCAAAGAAAGAAACATCCTCTACTAGGACAATTTTGATAAAACCTCTTTGAGTCATAAATAAAGCAGGAGAAAGATTGTCTGTTGCGTCTTTAATTATCTCTTCAGCAAACACTGGATGAGGGAGCAATCATTACAGTGGTCTGTTAAAGAATGGTGAGAATGGTCCAAAAAATAAGGGCAGAGGTCTATTTTATAAATAACTTAGTTTACATAACAGTGCTGATTAATGCATACACATCACATGACATTTACTCTTTTTTGGGACGTTGGCTTACAGAGCCAGATAACTTAGTACATAAAAGTCTATTTTAACATACTGTTGTTCTCCTTATATCTTTAGGTTTAGCCATCACCTTTGAAATTTCTGTATATGTGACATCTTGTCTAGTCTTGTTGTTTACAGGACATCTGCTGATCTTTTAATCATCTTATTGTACACTTTTGTGTATAACATCAACCTCCTCATGGTCTTTGTTGTTCAGTTGAACTCTATCTGGTCTATCCAGGCTGGAACAAGTTTTTGACATTTATTAACATTTTTATACTGTTTATGGTGGATGCTATATTTTAATGTGGAAAGTATACCAAAATACTTTGTTACCGCAAATTTATTCTCTCACAACAGGGAGTACAAAAGGGGCCTCAGCACCCTTCCTTGAGGGGTGCCTATGTTGAGTGATATGGAGAGTATACACCTACCAGTTACAAATTGGTTGGTGTGTTTTTGCCAGGCACTGACACAATAATCTCCAGCCTAAGTACTATAACTCTGAATTAAACAAAACAGATACAAAAGATGCAAAGATGTGTGGATTTAGTTAGCTATATTTCTGTTTATATTGTATTTAAATGAATTAAATTATGCAGTTAAATGAACTAAAGTAAGATTTTAAAAGGTGTATATGATTTTAAGGCAACATAGTTTTCAATAAGAAAGAAGTACTTTTATTTCATAAATGTGCTAATTTTATATAAAGTGTCAGGAGTTGAATATGATTGATTTCTACATGTTCTGTAAACATTTCAGTGAGGGAGCTGATGCCAACTTTGACATTTTGGTGATGAATATTCAAGAAGTATGTGGTTGTTTAAAATTCTTTTGTTTTTATAACAACAGGAGAATACATTTGCAGTTTTTTTAGGTGTGTAGGAGGGTGAAGTAACATTTTGTGGAAAATAAAGTTTCACATTACTAAATAATACGCGGTCTAGTATTTTGTGTTGGAAGTTTGCCTCATTTATCAATACAGGCACAAGCATCGCTGCCTCCTAGAATTAGAGAGAAGCTTATAAAGCTGTGAGTCAAATTCAAAAATTGCAGAATGAGTACTTGGCCATTCAGAGTGATTATTGTTGTAAGTGTGTGAAGAGAGTGATGGTGGTGAAAGAATATTGAGTTATAACTATAGCACATGTCACTTTGAATGACTTTTGCGTTTTTTGGAATAATCAGAATTTAAAAACCTGGAGTTATTCTGCACGCAGCCTGGGTAGTGCTTGTTGAAAGGTTTTGATTGAGTCTGTTTTGAATGTAATTGAGAATCTAACAGAGATGCTAAGCTTCATTCCTATTTTATATATCAGTCAGGTCAGTTACTGATCTACCGCATGTAGAATGTATTATTAATACATGGGTATGTAAAAGTGTATTCCATATTTCTTCAGTTTTGAATACTTCTCAATCATTTTATTTCACCGGTCATTTGCTCTGGGGGGTTGGATTGGCACTCTAGATGTTATATATGAAAAAAATGTTGTGCATTCCTTCCCGGGAGTCTCTATGGCATGATGTTTAGAGATGCCGCCTCACAGGAGACTGAGATAGTATCGCAGCCTGGTTACTTTATATATGAAGTTCGTGTGTTTTCCACACATATGGATGTTGTGGACTGTGCCCGGCAGTTTATCCCGGCCAAGTCCCCCAAGCCGCCAGATGGAGCCCTCCCTGCAGTATGGAGGTGCCCCGAAGACCAGCAGGGAGTTATGGACTTTGTAGTTTTTATCCTCATCGCTGCTGGATACCACAGGGGCCGCAAGAGGGAGCTGCAGGGAGGACCAAAGACTTCTTTTTGCCCTATACCCCGGAAGTACTTCCAAGTCACATGAGCGGAAGGGATGATGTGCTTCCGGGGTGAAGATAAGAACTATTTACCCTGACCCGGAAGGAATAAGAACTTGTTGACTGTTGGGCAGGAACACCTCTGGGTCAGGGAGTATAAAAGGACCATGGGAACTCCCAGACAATGAGCTGAGCTGGGTGGTAGGAGGGCAATGCGTCTGGGAGTGGAGGATTGTTGATTATTGATTTATTATTGTGTATAGTTGGTTTATGAGTAGTGTGGAGTGGAGGGTGCTTGGTGCAAGGGAGGGTTCAAGGGAGCGCTACTGCCCCCTACTGCGACAATGTGTATGGTTACAGTTTCCTTCCGCATCCCAAAGATCATGCAGGTTAGCTTGTTTGACAGTTCTGACTTTGCCCCTTAACAGAGCCTGCTCTCTGATGTACCGAGGTTCCATCCAGGTTTGGTTCCTGCCTTTTAGTGTTGCTGCTATAGGCTGCCACTCTGCTCAACCCTGGATTGGATTAAGTTCACTTTCATTACATACCATTTATTCCTACATCTCCTGAGCTTGCTTTTCCATTAGTATGTCGAAGTAATGAGGTGAGTGATTTGTGTAAAATGTGTGTGCATTATGTAATCTGTAAATAAAGTTTGTAACTTTATTTTACCTGTGAACTTGTTGCAACGCAGTCTGCACTCAGTGAAGTGTGTTATATCAAAATAAACTGAATTGACATAATGTAAAAAAAAAAACCCTGCTGTTCATTGCCCAAGGGAGCTCCAGTCTAACAAATTAACAGGAAAATCCCTTAGAAGAGGAATTGATCAGTTAAAGGACACTATAGACAGTCTCTTATTGGGGCCATTTTAGAGCGGCCAGATAAACTGACTAAGATGAGGGTGGATAATTGATGTAGACAAAGGGAGAACATGTGGACTCCACAAAAGCAGTGAACAGGCTGAGATTCAGACCATCTTAGGTTAAGACAGTATGAATATCCATATAATTAGGTGTCCATGTACATAATTAAACTAAATCTTAACTTTGTATGGTTGTCTTGGTGGTGCAGTGGTAGTGCCACTACCTGACAGTAAGGAGACCAATGTTTGCATCTTGGGTGTTCCCTGTGTGTAGTTTAAATGTTGTCTCCATGTTCATGTAGATTACCTCCTGGTGTTTCCTCCAAAAGTTCCAGCACATTAATATTATGTGAATTGATTATATTAAATTTGCCCTAGTTAGTGTGTGTGGGTGTGTGTGTTCACCCTGTGATGGACTGGCCCCCTGTCTAGGTGTTGTTCATGCTTTACTGTGCCCACTTAATGCTTTGCTAGGCTCCAGCTGCCCCTGCGACCCTGCCATGCATAAGCAGATAAGGAAAATGGATGGCTGGATTTATTCTATATTCTTTCTTTACTTAATGCAATTATAGTTTTTTTTGAGAATTGATTTACAGTATAATACAGCCAAAACAATGTTAATTTACAGTTGAATATTTATGATGAGATCATGGCATTCTGTCCAGCAAGCTTGTCCATTGTATTCTCCTAAATTGTCTAAAATAACATTTAAGTGTGTACAAACTGAGCTAAAAAATGAGTTCCTCAAATTAAGTGTAAATATTTATGACCAAGAAGCACAGTGAATTATGTTTATACTTCTACTTACTTGTTCAGTGCTTTCCTACCATAGCCCTCCAGCTCCCCTCTCATTTGGAGGTGGGACTGCAGGATGTTATAGGGGACCAGATCATCATTCTAGTCTAAATTCTGATAAATATAAATCATCCCAAAGAACTGCTGGTCATCGTAACCGATTGAATTATTTTGAGACATACATGCTTGCAAGTTGAATACAGTCTGGATCTTCTTCCTTACAGTTTATACATGGTAGGCGTGAGGTTTAAATGTATACTGTTGTTACTTCTAAGCTGTCTACTACTCTCTGCTATATCATTCTTTGGTTAAAGTGACAGTTATTTATGTTGTATGTCTTAAATTCATTGTGGTTATGTATCAGACTTGTCAGTAATTCACCCTGATGTTTTCTAATTTCTGTGCGAAGCAGACAGGATCACATGCTGCAACTTTCCAAACATTTAAAAAAATGCATTTAGCTGTAGCGGGCGGCACGGTAGCACAGTGGTAGCACTGCTGCCTCGCAGTAAGGAAACTTCGCTTCCCAGGTCCTCCTCGCATGGAGTTTGTATTTCTCCCAGTGTCTGTGTGGGTTTCCTCCCACAGTCCAAAGACATGCAGGTTAGGTGCATTGGCGATTCTAAATTGTCCCTAGTGTGTGTGTGTGCCCTGTGGTGGGCTGGTGCCCTTCCCAGCATTTGTTCCTGCCTTGCGCCCTGTGCTGGCTGAGCTTGGCTCCAGTAGACCCCTGTGTTAGGATATAGCGAGTTGGACAATGACTGACTGACTGACATTTAGCTGTAGTTATTATTATTGCAAAATCAGTGATTTTAGTAAAAAAAAAAAACTAACATTATGGTGCATTTTCATGGTCTCTCTTGTACAGTTTCAACTTTGACTGTTTTATGTTTTCTGCTCTTGACAAAATGACTCACCCTCCACTTCTCCTATGGCAGTGCTGCAGAGTTTTCTATGGGTGGCAGAGGCAACCCATTCTGATTAAACCTTTGGTTATGAAAGCACAAAATGCTGTTGAAAAGAAAAAAAAAAGAAATGTAAGCAAGCCAGGCTCCAACTCGTAGTTTATGCATAATTTCAGCTTCAAAAACAAATACAAAAATAAACATTTCAGTGATTTGCCTAGTAAATGAGGTTGTAAATAGGGAATTGCTAATCTTAGTTATCCTGTAAAGAAATACTCCATCCAAAAATGGTAATATATTTAATTTATTATTTACCCCATGTTGCTTGTAGTGATGGCTGAGAAATATTTCTAATGTCATGTTTTCATGGAGAGCAAAGATAACAAAAACCCTCATGCCATAGACTTCAGTGATGGCTAATGTTCAATAATAGCAAACAGTATTAAAACCTCCCTTGAAAAAATATCAATAAATAGATTAATCAGGTCACATTGAAAACACTTCTCTCCCCTCATTCATTGGTCAGGAGCCCTGTCTTTAATTCACAGGCTTGAATTCACTTGTCTTCTGCCGCAGAATGAAGCAGTTCTTATTTTTAAGGAATGAGGTCAGGTGATGAAACGTAGTCAGAAAGTCAAGCAAGCGTCAAAACCAAAAATCAAGGCGTGTACTAGTCAGCGAGGTCACAAAGCACCCCAGGGTAACTTCTAAGCAACTGAAGGCCTCTCTCACATTGGCTAATGTTCATGTTCATGAGTCCACCATCAGGAGAACACTGAACAACAATGGTGTGCATGGCCGGGTTGCAAGGAGAGAGCCAGTGCTCTCCAAAAAAAACATTGCTGCTCGTCTGCAGTTTGCTAAAGATCACATGGACAAACCAGAAGGCGATTGCAAGAATGTTTTGTGGACGGATGAGACCAAAATAGAACTTTTTGGTTTAAATGAAAAGTGTTATGTTTGGAGAAAGGAAAACACTGCATTCCAGCATAAGAACCTGATCCCATCTGTGAAACATGGTGGTGGTAGTATCATGGTTTGGGCCTGTTTTGCTGCACCTGGGCCAGGATGGCTTGCCTTCATTGATGGAACAATGAATTCTGAATTATATCAGAGAATTCTAAAGGAAAATGTCAGGACATCTGTCCATGAATTGAATCTCAAGAGAAGATGGGTCATGCAGCAAGACAGTGACCCTAAGCACGCAAGTCGTCCTACCAAGGAATGATTAAGGAAGAATAAAGTTAATGTTTTGGAATGGCCAAGTCAAAGTCCTGACCTTAATCCAATCGAAATGTTGTGGAAGGACCTAAAGCGAGCAGTTAATGTGAGGAAACCCACCAACACCCCAGAGTTGAAGCTGTTCTGTACGGAGGAATGGGCTAAAATTCTTCCAGGCCGGTGTGCAGGAATGATCAAAAGTTACCGGAAACATTTAGTTGCAATTATTGCTGCAAAGGGGGGTCACACCAGATACTAAAAGCAGAGGTTCGCATACTTTTGCCACTCACAAATATGTAATATTCGATCATTTTCCTTAATAAATAAATGACCAAGTATAATATTTTTGTCTCATTTGTTTAACTTTTATCTACTTTAAGGACATGAGTGAAAATCTGATGATGTTTTAGGTCATATTTATGCAGAAATATAGAAAATTCTAAAGGGTTCACAAACTTCAAAGCATAACTGTATAATGTTAACTGAAGTACCTGCTGTTACCCAGGTATATTTGTACAATGGGTTATATAACGAAAGTAAATGTTTATGTGTATGTTAAACAGGTGGTCCTGTTGTTATTGCTAGCTGTCTCTTCCATCATCCACACTGCCCCTCTATCAATGTCTCTGCTTTCCTGAGTCCAGAATTTATTCTTTTCAGGTCTGATTGGATTTCACAGTTTTGGTAAGTCCTTGCTGGGTTATAACCATGAATGCTGTCATGTCTGACATATCCTCTTAGTTCATGATGGACAATTTATAGTGCTTAAATTATGAAGAAAGGCTGACAAAGCAGGAGTCAAACATGAACCCTTTGAGTCCTCTTTGTGTTGTGCTGCATTTCCACTCTCAATCAAAACTCACACAACAATCCTCTGCAAAAGCACACAATACTCCATTGTATATTACAGTAGATAGAAGCAGCATACAATGTTGCCAAGGTAAGTAATGTTAAGCTCTACTAATTTTGTCTGCTAGTCTGGTTTCATTCTGTATGGATATTTCATGAGCTTTGAGACAGCAGGTGGCATTGTTGTGCAACCTGCAGCATTGAGAGGAAAAAAACTCAGGAACTCAGGGGGGGCAAGATATGGGGTTACAAAGTAGTCTGCTTTGTCCATATTGTCCGAGAGAGCAACTATGCAATATTTTGCCCAGATCGGCCAAAGGGTGTAGGATAGGGAACAAACAAACAGACAGACATGCTATTTTATATATATACTGTGTATATAATATATATATATTGTGGAAACTGGCCCGGACACAGACAGACGGACACCGTAGGATTAACACCCAACACACGTTTATTGTACATATTTACACAAGTGACAGCACACAACCCACTTTCAACTCCAAAGTCCAGGCCTTTTCCAATGCCTCTCTTCAGGTCCGCTTGCATTCCTCTCCTCCCGAGCTCTGTCTGTCTTCCTCCCAAATCCAGCCATCGAATGGAGGGAGGCGGCCCCTTTTAAACCCACCCGGACGTGCTCCAGGTGCCTTCCATTGATCTCCTGCCGGCACTCCCTGGTGTGGCGGAAGTGCCGGCTGTGCACCCGAAAGCACTCTGGGTGTTCCTGGTCTTCTTCCCCCCAACACTTCTGGGTGTGGCGCAAGTGCTGAGGGCCAGGGCTCCTCAGGTATCTGGGCGTCCCCTGTCGGTGACCACGGGCCCCTATAGGGTTGAACTTCCATGCTCCTTTCCCAAGGTCCCCAAAGCCACCAGAGTGGTCACCCCCTTGTGGTCTGGAGGAGGCATAATCCTTCCTCCGGTCTTTCCAGGTGTCGCGGCTGGGTACGACCCCCAGCCGCTCGCCACAATGTAGATACATATTTTTTTTTCAGTTTTTTAAACTATTGTTCTAATTTTAATCAAAGTGCACATAAAAAACCCTTAACATTACAGGTGCTAATTTGTGTGTGTCTTTTCTTAAGCAGACACTGCGTCACATACCGAGGTCAAGTACTGAGAATGTGCTAGGTTACCATAGTGCTTCTGTCAATCACTGAGATAAAGACAACACAGCCTAATGTAGAAAGTCAGTACTTACTTGCTCAATATGGTGGAAAGCTGATTAAGATCACACTTTTTGAAAAAAAAGCCCTCTATATTTTGTTATGCCTTAAGCAGAGTTCATTCCTCAGCCTGTTTAAAAAAAGAAGCAAGTATTAAAAGATGAAGAAGAAACTGTTGGTTTCCATAGACAGCAATGCTGATTAATTCATCCATCAAATTTTGAACATGGAAAATCTAAGGCAGAGTCATAAGGGCCACTGCTGATTACAGTAATAATGGTCAAGATTCTGCCCTAGGTGGCATATTAGTCCATTGCGCCACACTCCCATGCTCATTTACACAAGGCCAACTAACCAGCATGTGTTTTGGACTTAAGAAGAAAAATAGGGGTACCCAGAAAAAGCCCTCATAGACATGGGGCTCCCTAATAGATCTTGGATTAAACAGGCATCACCCCAGTAATGACCACTTGGACTAGGTCTTAATTAATCTAATTGTCAGGTGCATTAACTCCTACAATTTATTTGTATGGATATAATTAACACATCCCTCCGTAATTAAATGAGTCATCAATTATGGGTACAAATGAATTGATAATGAATTTTTTATTGTTAGTGTTCAAGGAACATATTAGTCTTTTAAAGCCCAAATGATGGATTGGCCTTCCTTCCAGTGTTTATTCTTGCCTTGAATCCAGTGCTACCAAAATAAAGCCCTAGCTCCCTGTAACAGTATATTGGAAAGAATCCATTTTTTAAATATGCTTTCCTTTTTTGTATCTTTTTTTATATATAACATCTCTGTAGTAGCATTACTTTTAATGACATTCTAATAGTAGAATACATTTTTAAGAACAGTATGTGTCCATGGCTTCAGTCAACAAAGTCTACATTTATACAATTTATTTCCTTGTACAATACACCATTTTTCCTATCATTAAAGTTGCTTTCAAGTGTAATAAATAAACATGGAGTTTCATCTGTGTTCTTGTTTCATTAAGAGTCCTGAAAGCTTATCACTTGATAGCCTATGTCTGTGTGCAGCTCCCAGTTGGATCATTTGAAGCTTTGTTGCTTGCCTCTTTTAATCTGTTGCTTAACATAGCTTACATTCTGCTCTGGCAGCCCAAGAGATAGCAGTTTTACACAGCATCAGCTGTTGTTATCTGTGATTATGATTTTTCTTCTATTTCCAACTCTAATCATTTGACATTTTAATTTGCATTGGCTATTAAAACTTTCAAAGTATGACTTTTTAATAGACATCAACTGCAAAAATATTACTACTAGGTTTCCTATCTTGTACCCACTTCTGCCAGGATAGATTTTGAGCCCCCATAACCTTGAACTGCATTGTGTGGACCTGAAAATGGATGCTTAGAGAGATTCTAATTCTAATGAAGATCATGTGGCACGATATGTAAGACATAACAACATGACGACTTAATAGGAACATCAATATGTATTTAAAGTAAAAATGTACTCTGAGTGAATTTTTGAAGCTGAACTTGTTTTTTTTTTCCCCAACTGTAACAAAAAGATGGCATAATTGGTAGAGTGTACATCCTTATAGCTTCATTAATCTAGGTTCAACTGTGATAGTCTGTGAGTAGTTGTATGTTCTCTCCAGGTCTATGTGCAATTTCTTTGGGTATGTACATGTTAGGGAAACCCTGTATGAGTGAGTGTGGCTGTGTGCCCAAGTGTGTCCTGCAATGAAGTAGCATCCATTCCAATATATGCTTGGATCTGCATATGGCAGGAAAGACCCCAATTCACAAGCCACTTTAGATGAAAATAATGGTGGATGGAGAGATAAAAATCAATAGCTAAGAACACTCCTAGAAACTAAGTACAGTAATGGCTAATTTCTTCTGCTTTATAGCCAATCTTCGTTAGCCTTTTGCTCTCACCTGCACACCTTAGCATTTCACCAAACATTGAAACCCCTGTGCACATTTGTTGCATGCAATCAGTGTCCCCTTGCTGGTCAGAATCATGCTGTAATGGGGGGTGACACTGGACTGATGTCCTGACTGGGATGAATGGTGTTCCGGTTCCAGTGTGAAACTATAAAATGGATGGACATAGGGATGTAAATTTCCAAGACTGTATTCTTTCCAATACACTAGGTAGCAGCTTTCTTGGGCAGGTGCAGCTATGCAAATAGGCCTTACTGGAAACTGTGGTCCTGTTGGGCACCTCTGCTGGATTCAATGGGTGCTGTCATTGGGAACCGCATAGAACTGAGGAACTTCTGACTGATCTGGAAGTGTTTCCTTTGTGCAGTTTCCCAGCATCTAGAGCACTCGCAGGTCTGGCATAAAAGGGGCCTCCTCATCACCTTCAAGGAGTTGGAGTTGGGAGGAAGACAACACTTGCTGGATGAGGTTTCGGAAAAAAGGAAGGATTTGTGATTTGTAACACCAGTAATTAATGTTTAAAAATTAAAGGTTATTTGAAACCATGGCTGGAATTTGTGTAGTTGTTTTGCAGTTTGGAATCTAGAGATTCCCCTCTACTGGCCAGAAGCCTTATAGATAAACTAGCAGAATACCCGTGCTTCGCAGCGGAGAAGTACTGTGTTAAAGAAGTTATGAAAAAGAAAAGGAAAAATTTTAAAAATAACGTAACTTGATTGTTAATGTACAGTAATTTTTTTGTCATTGATATGAGTGTTGTTGTCATATCTATCTATATATATATATAGCAGAATACCCGCGCTTCGCAACGGAGAAGTAGTGTGTTAAAGAAGGTATGAAAAAGAAAAGGAAAATTTTTAAAAATAACGTAACATGATTGTTAATGTAATTGTTGTGTATATATATATATATATATATAGCAAAATACATATCTATATACA
>JANRMT010062856.1:114436158-114455054 GCA_026402145.1 Polypterus bichir lapradei
GTAGCTGTACTGATGAATATGGTAGTATGTCACTCGCTCGCTTCTTATTGTTTCGCTGCCTTCTCAATTATATAATGCATGTTTTGTTCAGCGTATTTTTGAGCTCTTCCTGGTTTTCTACATAGTCCGTTGACAGTCAGTTCACGTGATTACGTGGGCGGCGTGATGATGTCACACGAAACTCCGCCCCCTCGGCGGTCAAGCTCAACTCCATTACAGTAAATGGAGAAAAACAGCTTCCAGTTATGACCATTACGCGTAGAATTTCGAAATGAAACCTGCCCAACTTTTGTAAGGAAGCTGTAAGGAATGAGCCTGCCAAATTTCAGCCTTCTACTTACACGGGAAGTTGGAGAATTAGTGATGAGTCAGTCAGTCAGTCAGTCAGTCAGTGAGTGAGTGAGTCAGTGAGGGCTTTGCCTTTTATTAGTATAGATGATGAGCTGCACATGGTACATGTGTTCCTAAAATATTTTGCTACACTAATATGAGAACATCAGGAAAAATTGAGGAGAGCAGGCCTTTCAGCCTGCTTAATAACATTGAGTTGAGTTTTCCCAGAAGTCCTACCACACAACTTGAAAATGTGTCTTTGATTCTTTGTGCATAGAATGTGAAATAAATAATATCTTGTCCTCAAGTCACACCTTAGACACCCATAATGAGCTATTGTAGTTTTTTTCAACTAATTAAACATAAAAATCTTTTTTTTTATTCAGTAAAAGTATTCACATTTTGTAAGCAAAAAACATACAAATAAAGCTGGTGGCACATTTTATGACTCCTAGTCAGACAATGGCAAACTTGATGACTGTAGTTGTTGATCTTGTCACCTTGAGGATATCAGATGACATAGCTAGGGATTGCAGGGGATGACTACATGACTTTGCGTCTATAGCATAGTTCCAAACTTCCAAAGTTCGCAAGCACACTGCATGCCAATAGCAGATTAACATGCTGCCCGACAGTGCCAGTGCCTGTATTAAGGCTTTCCAGGTATGGTGAGTTCTGCCACAGTCCAAGCCCTATTTTATCCTTTTTGCATACTGTCATAGTATGCAAACCAAGGGCATCAGACAGATGAGCCTCTCTTGTGTTTGCCCGGTCCAAAACACCTTCATTGCTTATTCCTCGAGACTGCATTCTATGGATTGTACTTCAGGGTGAGCAGTCCTTGGTTGTCACCTCTCACACGCACACAAAGGCCTGCACCTAGGACTTAAGATGAAATCAAACCTGATGCACTTGAATTGAATCTTAGACCAGGCTGACTGAGTCGTTGCATGGCGACTGCCATCGACTTATTTAGATTATGTAAATGAACTACACAACTGAAAATGTTTGGCAAAATTGTGTAGTGTGATGGGAACTTAAATGAAACTGAGGGATATGCGGTATACTTAATTGTCATTGTACAAAATTTGTAATCTCATATACCTTGACTATCATTCTGAATTTGTTGTTCTAACAATATTATTCATGATTTTCAAGATTTTATTTAATAAAAGTATAAAGGGTGAGCTGTGCAGACAATTGTCAGTCCTGGAGCAACATCAGAATGTCACTATAAGGCAGAAAGGCACTATAATTTCTTTATATTGGCTGTAGAGTACGATTGTTCTTTTTTAAAAAAAAAAAAAATCAGTTTTTCAACATACCGTACTTGCCCTGACAGAAGAACTAGAGTCTATCCTGCCAGCAAAAAAAAAAACAACACAAAATGCAAACACTGTTGTATAAAAACAATTATTGAAAATTGCTTAAGATGTCAAATATCACCTTAGGTGATATCTAATCTTTTTATTGAGTAACGATTTTTCTGTGCATTTTAATAACAAATCAGGCATTTTAAAATACCCAGCATACTGTCATGCATGTGAATGCAGGTCATGATTGAGCTTTGGGGGGAGGAGTACAATTGTGAATAGCTTTTTTTCCTTAATTTTGAGAAGTAAATGGAATCTATGCTACAGCTGCAGCTGCATATAGTTTGCATTCAACATGGAAGCATATGTAAAGTCTTTGAAAAAAAAGTCATATGTTATTTGAAATCAGGAGCCTTCAGTGTCTTTTTCCATACTTGATATAACTGAATTCTTCTCTCATTTCCCAGATCTCTACTTTAGCTGCTGGAGTTTCCAAGGTTACAGTGTCATTCAGCCAGTCAACAGCTGACTTCATGCGCCTGCTCAGTATAAAGAAACGTTAGCTCATTAAGAAGCAAACATGATTTGATATTAAAATACATCTCCACTGACATGACTGGCATACTTGTATGATGTATAAACCTGAGCTATTTCACGTACAAATACGAAATAGCTGGGTGAGCTTGCTTGTTCACCTTTATATTTTTTGAATAATTATTTTGTATGGTGGCATAGAGGAAAGTGCTGCCGCCTCACAGTTAAACTCAGTTGGGTTCTGTTTGAGTCACTGTGTGTTTGTAGCTGGCATGTTGGTCTTTTTTTAGGGCAGTGGAGTTTCCTGCCACATCTCAAAGCTCAACTGGCACCTGTAAACTGCCTTGAAATGAGTGAGAGTGGTGAGTAAGAGTTCCTTGTCATGGAATCGGTTGTTGCTGTGAACAGCTCACATTTTCTGTGACCCTGTAATGTAATAAGCGGATTTAGAAAATAACTGTGTGGGAGGGTATTTTTTATAGGCAGACAATTAAAATAAAAAAAAATGTGATGCCTTCATGCCAGAAGCAAGCATTTATGTGTATTGTAAATTAAAAGTAGATTAGATTCAACTTTATTGTCATTAGAACTGCCATGACAATGAAAAACAGCTTTGCATCTAACCTAAAGTGAAACAGCGAACTAAACAGATACTGCAAATAATATGAATACATATGAATGTAAATATACTGTATCCCAAAAATGGCATAATATGCATTAGAGGTAAAAATACAACATAAGTACTAATAAGGTACAGTTATGAGACTAGTATATAGATAGTAAAAACCTGTCAAAAAGAGGAATGGAACTAATTAAAAAAATATACATAGTAGAAAAGATTCAAGAAGAAAGGAATCTGGTGCTTAAGACCTGTCCAATATTCAGAACCTTAAAAGCTGCAGGGAAGAAGCTGTTCCTGAGCCTTCTAGTACGCTACTGCCTCGCAGTTAGGGGACCCGGGTTCGCATCCCGGTTCCTCCCTGCTTGGAATTTGCATGTTCTCCCCGTGTCTGAGTGGGTTTCCTCCGGGTGCTCCGTTTTCCTCCTACAGTCCAAAGACATGCAGGATAGGTGCGTTGGCGATTCTAAATTGTGTGTGCATGTGCCCTGCAGTGGGCTGGCACCCTGCCCAGAGTTTGTCCTGCCTTGCGCCCTGTGTTGGCTGGGATTGGCTCCAGCAGACCCCTGTGACCCTGTGTTAGGATATAAAGGGTTGGATAATGGATGGATGGTTGGACACTTTTAATGTTGGAATAGTTAAAATCCTCTTTAACAATAAAAGCTGCCTCTTGGTATGCAGTCAATTGCATGCTAATGGCTACATGCAGATCTTTCATTGCTAGCCTAGCATTTGCATATCAGGAAATACAAACTGCAGTTACAGTGGAAGAGGTGAACTCTCTCAACAGAGAAAAGGCATTTATTGAATTAACACACATTCCAGATTAACAGAACAGTGACTCTTGATTATAGCTGAGTCTATCCACCAAGCTTTTACAGTCCCCTGTCTTTGGTATTCTCTGTTATGCTTTGAAGACATTACAGCCCTCTAGCTCAATTACAGTATTGAAAATGCTGGTGTTAAACCATGTTACTGTAAAAAGCATGATATTACAAACCATGATTCCTTTTTCCAGTAGTCTAAAGTCGCAGCGCATCCATTTTATTTGTTAGGGAATGTACATTGGCAAGGAAAATGCTAGGTTGCAATGGCTGATGAAGGTTTAACTTTAGCATTGCTCTGACATTTCCATATTTTTCCCACCTTTGTTCACATCTCAGTGCCACTATCAGGCATTTCTTGTCAGAAGAACTGATTTGTGATGTTCTGTTTATCTTGAATTGAAGCTGAGAGATGTCAAATACATTGTCTGTGCTTTGGGCTCCAATGTCCAGGAGTGATTGTCCATGGAAATGTTTGCAAGGCTGCATTAGATAAGCAGGGCTAAACAAATAACTAGTAAATCACTAACTCTAGAGAGACTCAGAGCATCTTGTTGTACACGTGCCACCATGATATATAATTTAGCAATAAAACCACAGTTGACTTTCAGTAATATTTTCTAGTAAATTTCAGTAATGAGTCATTAGAAAACATGTAATGTTTAACATATTATAATTTGTATACATTTAAATACAGTAGATATAAATATTAAATGATAAATCATATATTGGTAACACTTGACGATCAATGAAGTGGTCATTTCCAAACATTATGTAATGCTTCTTCATATCTTTACAAATTATTTATTCATTAGTTGCAGATCTTTTTGAAGTATATCATCCAAGTATTTGTCCATTGTAAAGGTTTGTAAGGTCTATTAATGAAAGTAATAATAGTTAGAATAAAGTGTCTAGCTTTCAATTCAAAATTTGGAATCTTGGGTATTTACCTGAGTGTGCCCACCAATGGACTGGCACCCCGATCAGGGTTGTGCCAGTGGGATAGACTCTGGTTCCTTGTGACCTTGAACTGGAGAAGACGGTTCAAACATGGAAAAAATTAGAAGGGTGAAAGTGACCAGGTTTTACGTGATATTCAGAATTTGTCTTAAATTAAATGAATTAATAAAGTAACTGCATTTGGATATGCTTGAATATGGAAAGTCACACATTCCGGTTTCATTATTCCTAGACGAATGCCTTTAGAGTTTCACTTTCTTGTGAGTTCCTTAATGTTAAATCCAGGAATCCAAATCACTCACTGGTAGAAGCAAATGGTTCTGCATGACGTGATATCAGATATTCTCAATTTATTGGCATCTCAAGCTTGAATACTTTTAAATAATGAAATTCATGAAAACTATAGATTAAGCTGTGCCCTGTGAACTTTTTTTTTCTTAGGAAATATCACTGTCTAACAGGCATGTGTCAAAAATAGATAATAGAAAATAAACCAACAACCTTTCTGACTTTCCTCTGGCAGCCATTAACTCTTTATTGGATGGATAATTTTAAATCACGTTCCTGCCCTTAGCCTTTCCTTTTATCTTGCACCTGAAGACATGAGTAGCCAATTGGTGGCTCAAGCACTCACTTTTCTAACCTTCATCCTCATCCTCCTTGTTCCCTGTGGATTTTAAAGGCATAGATTTGGGTCTCTTTGTAAATGCTTGGCTACTGGCCTGCTTAGAAAGCAGAGTAGGCAGTGCTTCCATAAGTTGCACGCATCTTATCAAATAAGACCTGCAAAATATTATTTATTTTATAGGATATGTACAGAATTGGATCTCAAGATGTACATCTATAAATATCTGGGACATTCTTTGCTCAGTAGTGAACATATTGAACACATCTTAAGTCTCGTGTCCCATTATAAACTGCTGCCTGAAGTTTTTTTGATGCATTTATAAATAATTTTTCACTTAAAGGAATACTCCACCCAAAATATTTTATATGTTACATACCCCATGTAGTGATGGACAAAAAAAAATCTCATGTTTTCATGCAGAATGATAAAATAGAACTCATTGACAATCAGCATTGTACAACAGTAAACAATATTGAAAATTCCATGGAAAAAATCAAAAATATTCTCACTTCCCCATGTTGCACATCTGATGTCCAGCCTTATACTCAAAAAATGTTAGTCATTCTTTTTTTGCTAAAATATTATTAATAATGACCTCAATGTACAACATAAATGGGAAAGGCTTTCCCATAATACCATTCTCCTGCATTGACATTACTCTTGACCAGTGAATGAGGAGCGGAGGCAGATCTTCAGTTCAAAAGCACAGTACAGGTCAAATCCCATTATAGCGAATACCAAAGTAACGAAATTTTCAGAATGACAAAAACTTTTTGTGAGCCTGGACAAACATTCATACAACATCATGTTAAACAAATTTTGTTTAAACGAAATGTAAATTTCAGTATAACAGATGTTTTTTTTGACCAAAAATGGCCACTGGATATAATAATGAGATGCAACAAATACTTATTGTCGTGCCTACACTTTCTGTGCCAAGTCTCAAAGAAAGAGACAGTTTGTTGTGAAATTTCCGGTCTCGGGCAGTCTCATCGAGAGTGTTGGCAAGGCATCATTTAGGTATAGCCAAATTCAGAGTCAGCATAGTTGTGTCGTGTGTGCTGATAACTGTTTGAGTTTCATAGTGCTTCTCAAAGTTTTCTTTGAGATGAACAAAAAAGTGAGAAATGACCTTAGTTTACACTGAAAGAAAAATGAAAATGAAAAAAAAAGATGTGGTGAAAGCATTCAGGACCACGCCTTCATCTTCATCTAATGTCTCGTTTTCATTTTGTGTTTTCATACTTGTATTTCTATAAAAAAAGTTACATCTAACTCTTCAATTTTCATTCTGTATTTTCGTACCTGTATTTCTATTAAAAAAAAATTACATTTGCCTTGTTTTCATTCTGTATTCTCATTGCATGTGTTTCTCGTTTTCAAATAAAATAGTTTTTGCAGTTTAAGAAGCACAGTTTTTTTATACAGGTATTGTCAAACTTGGGTCACAGAGTTGCATGAGAGACAGGAAGGTGAGTCCAGGTTTTCAAGGAAAATACAGGTTATTACTGTAATGAGAAGGCAGGTACAGTCTCGAGACTTCATTTAAAATAGGTGCAGTTAGGAGCTGCGACATGGGCAATTACCCAGCTTTAGCTCCCATCTTCAGATCAGAAGAACACCAATGGCTCGGAATCACCGCTGTGGCAGATGCGGTCTGGAGAAGACAGATCAGGAGAGTGCGAGAAAGAGCATTTCAAAGTTTGATGTTAAATGTTCTAAATATTGTGCAATAAGCACGATGAGAACAACCAATTAATTTGCCTTGGTTTATTATTTACAGAGCAACTACGGAGTTGTCCTTGCGTTGCTGCCATTAGACATTGCAACCCTGGTCACAACAGTGTACGTATTTTCCCCATATTCATTATAGATTATAGATTTCTGTAATAACAAAATATTTTTATAGTCCCATGGTTTTGTAATAACAGGATTCTACCTATATTTTGGGAATGCCTTTCTTTTTTATGTACTGATTTTTCTGGAAGTAACTATTATTATTGTGTCTGCGTTCTTCATGTTTTGAGCATACAACTGAACAACAGACATGTGGTTTATGTGACACGAGTAAAAGGATTTTTTTCTCCTTTTTCCATGAATATTTGGTCATTGTTGGGTTCTGTTATATCATCATTTTTTTTCTCGCATTCTGCATGAAAATATTCAGTTAAAAATATTTTGCGAACTTTGCCACAAACTATGTGAGGTAAATAACATATAAACAATATAATTTTTGATTGAAGTATTCCTTTAACAATGCATATCTCCAGGGAAAAGGAATGTTGCCACAACTGTGAAAAATAAATTTTGATTTCAAACCTTTCCTTTAAAAACATTTCAGATTAGGAATAGCTGAAATCAGTCCATAATTAATTCTTATGAATAGTAATGTCAGTAAGGTGCATGTTTCTGATTGTTTAAAGTTAGGTGTTATGAATCCATTTTGTGTTTATATTTTCTTAGCCTCTGTTTGGGTTATTGTAGCCCTTTAAAAGTTTATTATGGTAAGCAATCTATTTCTTAAGTTTATTTTGAGGTTGTATGTAAATTTAATGTTCCTGAAATTATATTGTGGCGTTTATAGTGCCATTTTGTTTGTTTTCATTGTCATGAAGCAAGCCCTGGGTGTCAAGTGTGTGACTTTGAGGGTCCCAAAATGGGATATCAGTTATGTAAAAATAGTTAACAGGTCGCTCCTGGCAGCCATTCCTTACCCAAGTTTGTGTATAACTGTCCTAAAGACTTGTTCTTTATTTGTTTAAAAGTTGGCTTCTTAAAATTACTTTTTGACTTCAGTTTTCATGTTTTGTTTTGGTTTTGCTGAAATACCTTCTTGACTTTTCGATGTGATCCTTGCACATCTTCTTTACATGTCTTGATTTCTGGTCATTTCTCTTTTTTGAAATAGTACCTTAAGAGTCCCATTTTCATAGTAACTTTAAAGAAGCACTTGTTCAGATTCATCACATTAAACATTACAGTACTGTAGGTATTCTCTATATTCCATTTTGAATGTTTTTCCACAATGATGATTGCTATGATAATTGGCAGCTTGAATTTGTGTAGACCTGCCTATGATGAGTTTGAAATATTCTACTGCAGTTACTTATTAGTGGCTATTATTTTTATTCTTACCATATTGGTTTTTGGTGGCCAATGTTCTGTTTTTTTTTTTTTGTTTTATGTAATCACTAGCGACTGGGAGCCCGATAGAATCGGGCTACAAATTCTACGTTTGTGAACTCCGTACTTTCTCTGCAAAGAATTATTTGTTTTTTTAAGTCCTTGAAATGATTTTGTTATCATGGCACTGATTTGTGCTTAAAATAGACCTTTTCGGCCTATGTAATGAAGAGCTTACTGTTTAAACGGGGCTGCGAGACGTGAACTCAGCTCTTCGGCGCACCTCATTTGATTTTTTCCGGCAAGCAAATTTTCAAAACAAACCATATTTTACGACTCTAATCAGAGTCTGAGTAATAATTATGTTGGTGTGGTCATTTTATATCTGAGATTGGCTAAAATTTAAACAATGACCATTGTTAATATCCATCCCTCATTACTCAGTTTGCCAATAGATGTTAGAAGGATGGATGCCAAAACCGAACTGCCCAAAGATATATTTCGATGTACCAAGCAAATGGTGATACGTTCTAAATTACTTACAATTCCGGAGCTGTCGAAGGGTTTAAGTTAGTCGATGATGTTAGTCCTGGAAAGTACGCTCCATCAAACCAGTGTTCCAAAAACCAACCGAACTTACTGTTATCTGCTTGAAGCAACACCGACTTACTATACTCGGCCGTCCAGTGGCGTCACTGAAGCATTCAAACATTCTTAGCCAATCTTGCAATACTGCGTCCGCGTTTGCCACGTTATGTTCTAACTACAGAGGCAGAGTCCCATTGCATGGTTCTAAATTGTTTTGAGTTGAGGTATTGACACGAACGCCATACATATGGGGTATTGACACGAACACCACACACACGGGGTATTGACGTGAATACCATACATACGGATAATATCAAATTATATATAAGGATTCTAACCATTCTTCAACCCACTTAATCCTTTTTATAGGGGGCTAGAGCCAATCCTTGCAGTGTCAGGTACAAGCCAGAAAACTTTGAAAAAATTTTTAAAAATTGTAAAAAATTGTTAAATTACCAATGACCTTCTTATGGGTGCTGACTCCGGTCTAATTACTATTCTCATCTTTCTTGATCTGAGTACGGCCTTTGATACTATTTGTCATACCACTCTCCTTACTAGATTATCTCTGATTGGAATTACCCACACTCCACTTGATTGGTTTAGATCCTACCTCTCAAGCCAGAACTCAGTTCATTCAGCTTAAAACCTTCACATCCCAACCCACTACTGTTACTTCAGGTGTGCCCCTGGGCTCTGTCCTGGGGCCTCTTCTTTTTATTATTTACTTTCTTCCCCTTGGCAATATTTTTCGTAAATATAACATTCATTTTCACTGTTATGCTGATGACACCCAGCTTCACCTTGCTAGTAAACCCACCTCTTCCTTTCTACAACCTTCGCTATTTGACTGTGTTGCTGAAATTAAATCCTGGTTTTCTTCGAATTTTCTTAAATTAAACAGTGACAAAACTGAGGTTCTCTTCATTGGTTCAAAATCATCATTATCCAAAGCCAATAATCTTTCTCTTATTATTGATAACTCTGTTGTTTCCCCATCACCTCAGGTCAAGAGTCTGGGTGT
This sequence comes from Polypterus bichir lapradei, assembly GCA_026402145.1. NCBI lineage: Eukaryota > Metazoa > Chordata > Cladistia > Polypteriformes > Polypteridae > Polypterus > Polypterus bichir. The sequence goes on from JANRMT010062856.1 coordinate 114,446,105, forward strand.
CATCCTCGACAGTGCTCTATCTTTCCAGTCTCACATTAATAACATCACCCAGTCTGCTTACTTCCACCAATGTAATTTTAATCGCATCCACCCCCTCCCTCACTCCCCATACCACTGCCATTCTTGTTCATAGTCTTGTTACTTCTCGGCTGGACTATTGCAATTCACTCCTCTTTGGTCTCTCTAATAAATCTCTTCATAAGCTTCAGCTAGTCCAGAATTCTGCAGCACGCATTATTACTCGGACCTCATCTATTTACCATATTACTCTGGTCTTGCAGCAGCTTCATCGGCTCCCGATTAAGTCTCGAATTTATTTTAAGATCCTGCTATTAACATTTAAGGCCATGCATAACCCTGCCCCTCCATATCTGTCTGACCTTCTTCATGTTGCCATTCCCTTCCGTAACCTTAGATCTTCTTCCTCCATCCATCTGACCATCCCTCTCGCCCGTCTAACCACCATGGGGAGCAGAGCATTCAGCCATTCTGCTCCCAAGCTCTGGAATTCATTACCTACTGAGCTTAAAAAAATCAAATCATATTCATCCTTCAAATGTAAACTTAAAATGCATCTGTTTAAAATGGCTTTTTCTTTATGATTACAGTGGTTTTGTTTGGTTTTAATTTTTATATTTTCTGATGATTTTAGTTGTTTATAATTGTGTCTTTTCTTTATTTATTTATTGTTTGTTTGTTCGGTGTCCTTGAGTTCTCAGAAAGGCACCTTGTATAAATTAAATGTATTATTATTATTATTATTATTATTATTATTAACTATCCTAGATAGCACACACTTACACACTCAAGATCAGTTTTTGAATAACCAGTTAACCTACAAACATATCATTAGATGTATGGGAGGAAAACTCATACAGAGATCAAAAGAACATGTAGACTCCACATGGGTGTGACTAAGAAGGCATACAAAACCTGCACTCTGGAGCAGCACTTTTATTCTTGTTAGGGTTAATAAAATGACCTGAATGTTTCATAATTGAGCATAATCGCTTAAGTGGATCGTTCTATTATTGATCATTTCAATGGGTCTGTAAGTTTATGTATCTAATTATTGCAATCTCCAAATACCAGTAATGAAATTCTTATTTGCATGTCTGACTAGCATGCACCATGATTAAAGTCCTCCTTCCTAGTCTACTTATAAACATTATGATCCTCTGATCATAAAAGGGTGCATTTATTAAAAAATAAACAATGTATACCCAAACGTAGTCTGGGTGTAAATCAATAAGGAGAAAACATACTGTATAAATCATCATCCCAGTGGGATTTATTGTACCGTGCTTACCCCCCCCATCTATCAGAAGAACTGTCTTCTGCATTTCCCCACCAAAGTGTAACAGATGCCACTCCTTTCACACTCTTGTCTGGATCAGCTTCAGCTTCTCTTCCTCCCTCAGAAAAGCCCTTGTCAAAACTCTTCTGTCAACTCCAAGTGGAAAAGTGTTATGATCTTATTTTGATTTTAATTTTTTATGGTCTTGTTCATGACATGCTTATGGTTTGTTGTACCCAGTTAGGGATGTAAAGATCAAAGATTTCATTTATTGCTGTAGTTTTCCCAGAAGTCAAGTATTTAGAAGTTTTTATTCTGTTTAGTTCTCGGGTGCTGCTATTTTGTATATGCGTTTTTAGGATGCAGCTTCCAGTTTCTAGGGGGTTTGTTGCTAGAGGTTGTGTCCTTGACATTACGACACAATGGGTCATAAAGTCATCAATTAACATTGTTTCCTTATCTGAGATTTTGGACAATATGAACCTTTGTTAGTGAATTGCTTTTGAAATTTTTTAAATTTGATTGCTTACTTTATACTGTCACTTTTGATTTTCAGTTTTTGAATATTTTGGTTATTTTGACTCTCTTGGCTATGACTCTAACTTTGTTAATTGAATATGTCTCATCTTCTGGTCATATAATTTCTCTCAGTTTATTTTGCTAGCATAACAGCAAGGCTTTCCTGATTGAATTGGGCTTTAGACCGTGGCCAGCCTGGGGATAACTTCTGAAGTTAGGACTAGTCACCAAAATATCTGGCACATTTCACCTAGATCTTTTTCCAGTGGTCCCTGGTCTCCTTGTTCTCCTGAGCCTCAGGTCACCATTATAATGGGTAACAGGGAGCCGAACAAGTTTGGTAGAATGAGTGGTCTCCTCTCTTATGTATAATGGTTGTCTCTGCTCCCACCAGTGGGCCTGGTGCTCTATTACATTACTTTTATTAAACCAGTCTCCTTCTATTAAATCATTATTTCTAAAGTTGCTATTTCCTTCTGCAAGTAAGAGGAATAGTGTCTGTTACAGATAGTGACCCAGTACTACATATATTTTTATTAAATGTCATATGTTCTCCACCTGGGCATCGTACTGCACAACACCTGTCTGTTATGAACTAGGAGTCCCAAAATGTATAATCCTCAAAACATTTCCAAGGAAAAAACCACTAGAGGGGGATATTGAGGAAAAAACTTTCCTCTGTTTTCAAAGAAGTCATTCTTGGAACAGTTCTTTATTTGCACATAGATATACACAAATGTCTCAGCCCATGAAGTGAGTAGACATTAATACAATTAATTCCCTTTTTTGCTTTTCTGTTACCATTACCTCATATAATACATTGTGTCTTCCGACTCTTAATATGCAGAATTTAGCCAATCAACTACAGCACCAGTGACTTCGTATACATGTAAATTCTTCTGTTATTCTAAACACTGCTTTGTTAATAGGGCTGTCCCATGGGTTTTCTCATTGATCTTGTCAGTGCTTCAGAACAGGGTTGTTTAAACTTTCTCACTAGTTTGTCTTTGGTTTTTAATCACATAGAATGCTTTTGGATTTCAGGGACACAACATACAACCAGAGGGATTTATTTTTAGGATGCCCATAGTTATTCACCTGACCATTCAGAATTCTGCAAGTGGTGGCTATGCTTATTACCCCAGAAATAGTTCCTGACCAGGACTTGAAAGACTGTTCTGGCAATTATGTCATTGAGCTTAGAGTTGGCATGGGTAGGACTCAACTTCCAATATGAAAAACAGAAAGAGTAAGGATTGAACAGGAAAAGACTAAAACTACCTACTATACATGTTGGCAAGTGGCTCAGCTACCTTACATGTTAGAAAGGGCTTGTACTGTGCATACTAAGACCCAATAGGTGCAGCTTTGTTAGGTAACAATATTTCTATGTACTGCAGAGTGAGATGAACTGCACAATTCTGTACATTACTATTTTTGTAATAAAACACATTTTTATTTTTGTTACTTTGGCCTATTTTGCAATACTGGGTTTGGGGCCTGCTCAAGAGTGCCCCCTTTTAGCCCAAAGCTGAAGATGACATTACTCCATATGCAGAATACCAGATACTGCAGACCAAGACTGATGATTATTGGGAAAACTCAGTGCCATAAAGCAGCGCTTCTTAACCACTGAGTTGCTGTGTCATGAGTCACCATATTTGGGTCGCCAGCTCAAGTAAAAAGTGGCTAAGTAGCTCACCATTCCAGCCCTCCAATGCGTGCTGCACATATCACAATATAAGTTTGTCATCACACTAGTTATACCAAGGGCCCACATCCCACTAATATAATATATTCTGCTTGTCGTCATGCTTGTCACACCAACAGGGACCAAACTCCCTTTCAACTGTGTACTGTGTTGCTCTTTTTTAATTGATCTTTAAGGGGAATATATTGCCTTGAGTCGTCATGGGTTAGAAGCAAATATATCTACCACTTATGAAGTTTCAGGTCCCCTGCATAGACTGAGAGGCAAGATTTGAACCAGCCACTTTCTGCTTTTAGGCCAATTCTTAACCACTTGCCCACAAGACAAGATGAAATATACAGGTCTTTGGTGAGGCTGCTTTAATTCCTTTTGAGTATATTAAAAACAAACACTGTAATTTAATATAGCACAGGTAATAACTTTTTATTTTCTATATGTTGTTGAAGAATTCCTTCTGGGGTGAAGCAGGAGAAATGAAATTAGTGCGAAGATGAGCAGAATATATATTTGGCAAATATTTCTGAATCCCTGGCTAATATAAATTGGATTTTAGCTATGCACTGGACCATAGCGCAAGAGATGGGTTGCCAGGATGGCTGTGCAGTTGTGATGTTTTTGCAATGCAAATGCAATTTTCCATTTTCCCTTGCTCGAGAGATTTATGAAAACAGTTAATTTTTTATGAGCCATTTCAACCAGTTTATAAAGCATACTACTTTAATTGCTTTTGTGCAGCAAAGCAATGGAGGAGACACAGGGTTACTTGCCACAAGGTGAGAGAGGTTTTTGTACTCTTTTAGGGATCACAGCCTGTGAATACTGAAAAATACAGTAAAGCTTGGATTTCTCAGAAACATGTGCCTCACTGTTCAGCATGCTAAATGATTTGGGCTAATTAAGGAGAACAAATGGCAAACATTTTTAGACAGTCTGAACCGACACAGGCTTAGAGCACATCAGATACTATCTTTCTGCTGGAATGGAAGGCCTTTCAGCAGAAGCTGGACACTATTATTGGGTTCAGGGATATCAGGTCTGGTATGTTCACATTGCAGTTTGATTCAAATTTTTTTTCCCATATATGTGACACAGATTTGATCTTTTTAAAAAACAAATGCATGGAATCACATCTTTTCAGGCCAGATTTTAAGTACTTTTACATGTGGTGCTAAATCTGCTACATGCATATGCATCTTGAATGTCTTCTGAGTTTGAATGCTGTGTATCAGAATTGTCTAAAACTTTACACCCTTCAACTAATTTTGTTTCAACATCAAGTGACTCCGTGAGAACCCTAACTACAAAGAGGACTATTTCATTTATGTTAGGTAGAATGCCCAGAGGGGACTGGGCGGTCCCGTGGCCTGGAACCCCTGCAGATTTTATGTTTTTTTTCTCCAGCCGTCTGGAGTTTTTTTTCTGTTTTTTCTGTCCACCCTGGCCATCGGACCTTACTCCTTTTCTATGTTAACTAATGTTGTCTTATTTTAATTTCTTATTTTGTCTTTTATTTTTCTTTTCTTCAGTAAAGCACTTTGAGCTACTTTTTGTTTGAAAATGTGCTATATAAATAAATGTTGTTATTGTTTATATAACCTTTGCAGCTGAAAACAAGATGAATGACAGTACAGACTCAGCATGCTAGTGGAGAGAACCAAAGTGTCCGACTTAGTAAGCATTTGGGGTGACGGCTGCCAGTCAATTCAGCCCAGCTCTTACACTTTTCCTGACGTGACTCATGTGGATGTAAATAATTGAGCAACCCTTCGACATTCTCAAATTGACAAAACAATGTTTTGCACCAAAACTTCTCATAATTTGCTGTCAGCTTTTTTGGTTCTGTTCTTATGTGTGTAGGTTTCTACATAAAGATATGGCAATGATTACTATACTCCAAGCAAAAACTACAATTTTTTTGTTTTCTATTTGTCTTCCAGTTTGTCTTCACAAGTGGACGAATGTAAAAACATCCTGCACTGATACCAATGTGAACTAGTGTAGCTGCTAATATACTCTCTCTTAAGTTGCATCTTTTTGATTATTTATTTATTTTTTTTAATAATTATGTACTTGTAGACCACATTCAGGAGACATATACTTACACACTCATGTCGGATTTGGATCACTTGCAAAATTGATTCATCTGTTCAAATAAAAAAAAAATAAGATATGAAGCAAAAATTGTAATTGAGTGCACTGAGGGACATTGTGAATGTAGCCGTAGTGTTTTGGATGCAGGATTTGAAAGTATAGACTTAAAACTAAAGTCCTTTGTGTTTGTCACCACACCACAATCCTTCATGCTAGTATAAAGATAGTCTTCTAGCATACCAGGGTATTGCTATCAAAAACAAATTCCAGGAGGTAAACTGTCAAGTCAAGTTGGGGAGCATGCACCGGTACAGTGCGTTGCCGCACCCACTACACGACGAAACAACTCGAAATCCCGGTTGGCAACCCCCCCAGGCAGACACGTGGTCCAGTCCTATCCTCCGGAAATGACCCTCTATCTGCCGCAGCCAGGTGTTACGTGGGTGACCTCTTGCCCTGGTCCAGCCACTCAGATCCCCAGCAATGAAGATCTTACAAGCCAGATTACCCTTGGGGAAATGTGCCACATGACCGTAGTGCCGTAACTGACGCTACTTCACAATACTGGTAATGTGCCTCATTCGGGACTAAATGAGCAACCTCTCATTTGACACAAAGTCAAACCAACGGTACCCAAGGATTTTCCAGAGAGACACAGTACCAATGCAGTCCAGTCATCGTCTCAGGTCACTTAACTGTAAGTTAAGTCAAAACTAGTATTGCCATGAGAAAATCACCCGAGCCAAAATGCTAAGGTCATGAACTGAATCAAGAATTGGGAAACTGAATTGTTAACCAGAATACTTAGCACAGTGTGTTCCAAGACTATCACTGTTCAAGGTTCAAATTCACAATCCTGAACTGAGAGCTCAAATTTTGTGCCAAGTTTTATAGAGGAGCCTCTATAATGCCTTGGGAGGCATTCCTTAGCAATGGTGTATTGCGTCCTACCATCAAAATGCTGAGACACTCTAATGGTGGTGTGCCACGCTTAAAATTAACAAAACTATTCATATCTTTCTAAGGTCATCTTCCTTGGTAAAAATAATAAAAAAGCTTAGAAAATATTCAACAAACAAATGAACAGAATAAACTGTGTCAAAGACAAGAAAATATTTTTTGTAAGATATTTATCAGTTCATATCATAAGCAGTCTTGGTATACAATCTGCTGCCCTTGTAAAAAAGCTGTGGTTCTTTGTTGGAGTGATTTAGTTTTTTTCACTTATTTTTTTAACTTCCTGTCCTTTTTGTTTTTTTTTGAAGATATTTTCTCCATTTCTCCTCTTACCTGCATTCCGCAGTTATGTTAGACTATCAAAATACCCGCGCTTCGCAGCGGTGAAGTATTGCCTTAAAATTTTTATTAAGAAGAAATTAAAAACCTTTTTAAACTGAGGGAAAATATACCAATAATTATTTGTTAAGGATCTCTTTGTATACCACATTGTCAGTTCGGCCCTCCGGTTGTAATATGACCAAGCTGTGCGCTGAGCTTACTCTTGAGCATGCAACGTACAGTTGGCAATGTGAAAAGTAATCTTGTCTCAAATCTCACAGCTTGGATTGCTGCTGTCATAATTGGTTTGAGTTTCATGGTTTGTTTCAATTATGACAGTATTTGCAGGACTTGTGTTGAAGTGACATTCGGCATCTGTCAAGCGTTGTAAGCATACAACCGGTTTCATCGTTAACTTCGCATCCAGCTTTTGAGAGTTTAAACATTCATAAACTTCAAAGTGTCTGCTACTGAAATCGTCATCTGTGAATCTAAGATGTTTAAGAGGCATTGGCGGTTGTCGAAAGGTGTAAAATATTTGGCCATTTTGGTACACTTGAAAGCGACAACCGAACAATTCAGCGGCAGCCATCAACTCACATGCAGAACCATAGGTGAAGGGTTTAAGCATTTCACTCTTCTAGTGCCCCGGTGTAGTATAATTATCTCCTGTACCATCATCAGTCCGCACCTTGAACCTGCCCCAGTCATTCAATACATAAGACACAATGTTCCTCCGGATATCAAGAGTGAGCCTGATATGGCCGTGCAATATGTAACAAAGAGAATGGAAAAGGCAGGTGCCATCTCCGGGCATGGAAACCTCTCGGTAAGTGACAGTTCTTTGATCGATTGTGATCACCTCGATAGACACGATAAAGGAAATGGGTACCTGAACAATGTAAAGTAAGTCTAAAATACCTACACAATAACTATAATCGTAATAAACGAACAATAAAACAGCGGAGAAGCCGTGGATTAAATAAAAAGGCTGCAGTTATCAGCAGGGAGACAGAATCCCATGGCGAAGCAAGGAAGGGAATGTAGAGACCGAAGCGACGGACGGCCTTATATAGGCAGGCAGCCAACAAAGTGGGAGGCGTTGGGACGGGGGACCCAACGCCGCCTCACATGGTGACCGAGCTGTAGGCTATGGACGTATATATGTACGTAAGTAGAATTCAGTTAGCGTTGGGAACCCGCGTACCAAATTTCTTGAAGAAGGGCCGATAAGTAACAAAGACCGTTGGAAAGTTCAATATGACGCTGACAGTGGTGTCATACCACTGAAATAAGTATGTAGATTGGTTTCGGTTAGCACAGGGAAGCCGCCTACCATTCGTGAAGATGGGGCCATAAATAAGAAAGTTCAACATGGCGGAAGTTGTCGACTGTTATGACCGTTACGTGTAGAATTTTGAAATGAAACCTGCTTAACTTTTGTAAGTAAGCTGTAAGGAATAAGCCTGCCAAATTTCAGCCTTCTACCTATACGGGAAGTTGGAGAATTAGTGATGAGTCAGTCAGTCAGTCAATCAATCAGTCAGTGAGGGCTTTGCCTTTTATTAGTATAGACTAGCAGAATACCCGCGCTTCGCAGCGGAGAAGTAGTGTGTTAAAAAAGGTATGAAAAGGAAAAATTTTAAAAATAACGTAACATGATTGTTAATGTAATTGTTGTATATATATATATACTAGCAGAATACCCGCGCTTCGCAGCGGAGAAGTAGTGTGTTAAAGAAGTTATGAAAAAGAAAAGGAAATATTTTAAAAATAACGTAACATGATTGTTAATGTAATTGTTTTGTCATTGATATGAGTGTTGTTGTCATCTCTCTCTCTCTCTCTCTCTCTCTATCTATATATATATATATATATATATATATATACATAGCAAAATACCCGCGTTTGGCAGCAGAGAACTAAAAAGAAAAGGAAACATTTTAATAATAACGTAACATGATTGACAATATAATTGTTTTGTCATTGTCATGAGTGTTGCTGGCATATATATATATATATACACTCACACACACACACACACATATATAAAC